>JABUQX010100172.1:0-40532 GCA_015478945.1 Trachelipus rathkii
AGATGGCAGGGATTTTTTTAAAAATTTAATAGGGGTTGTCGGGTGCAAGACAGTTGTATACTATTCTAAGTTAATACATCGAGCGCGGACAAAACATGTTTTTTTTTGTGAGTTGTGCGACTATTATTTGGCTGGAGGCGGGGGATGGCGTGCGGTGGCCGGTGTGGTCCGGGTGCGGAGGCACACAATTTTAGTGTCCCGAAGGGTCAGGAATATTTTTAAAATTACTCGGGTTGCAGTGCCAGAGTGGATGATGACGCTATTGGGAATAAGCAGGTTATGTTAATAGGGGGGGCGCGACATAAAAATTTGACTTTGTTGTTATAGTGGTCGGTCGCCTATTCTCGACGGGCGGTGGCGGTGCGAGTGGTGGGCGGGGGTGCAGTTGCGGTCGCAGGTTGCGGCACACTTGCGACATTGCGTCCTCCACACCTAATTTTTATAAGGTAAAGGTCTCGTCGATGCAGGAACCTTTTATAACATTATGAGGGTTGCGCGTTTGCAGAGGTGTGATAGCTTTAATTGGAAAGCAGGGGGTCTAAGGGAGGCGCGACAAAAATGGACGTTTTTTGTGGATGGTGCGGACATTTCCTGGTTAAGGCGGGGTGCTCCGAGTCTGTGCGCGGTTGCGGTTGCAGTTTGGCAGTGCTCGGGTGGCGGCGCACTATGTAATTTAGTGTCCCGATGGCCGATGGAGTATTGTTATAGAAGTTATAAGGTGTTGCGTGTGGCGGAAAGGGAGTGATACGATCGGATTGACAACAGGGGTATAAAGGGCGGGGGGCGGGCGGACAGAAATGGACTTTCTGTGGAGTGTGTGGCGTCGCTATTCTTGTAGGCGTGGTGTGGTGGCGGTGCTGGGGTGCGGTGGCGGTTCATGAGTGGCGGCACACAATGTTTGAGTGTCCGGATGGTAGGGGATAATGATATGGTTATAATATATAGTTGCGGGGTGCAGAGTTGAGTTAACTCATGTGAGACCAGGGGTAAAGGACGGGTGACAAAATGACTTTTTGGTGAGATCGTGCGCCGGCTATTCTGGAGGCAATTGCGGTGGCGGTTGCGGTCCGGTGCGGCACACAATGTTAGTGTAGTGTGCCGATGCAGGGATATTTTAATTTATAGGGTTGGGGTGGGCGATGGAGGCACTCATTGAAAAAGTGGTATAAGGGCGCGCGATCAGCAAAATGATCTTTTTGGGTGTAGTGTGGCGCCTTATTGCCCCCCCGCGTGAGGCGGGTGCGGGGTCGAGGGTGGTTGCGGCACACAATCGTTTCTAGCTGTCCCGATGGTAGGGTATTTTAAAATTAATTATGTTGGTTGCGGTGGCTGACGGGAGTGATACTCGTGTGGAAACAGGGTAAAAGAGTACTGGGCGGCGCATACAAAAATGACTTTTTGGGGTGGAGTTGGTGCGCAGCCTCATTCTAGAGGGCGGCGTGCGCGTGGTGGTGGCCGGTTTCGGTACGGTGGGCATAACAATTTTAGTGTCCGCTGAATGGCAGGTGAGTATGGGTCATATGTTTAAGAATTATAGGTTTGCGTTGTGGGCAGGGGAGGTGGATACTGCATCTGAAAACGCGGTGTAAATTAAGGGGCGGCGCGACAAAAATGGACGTTGTTTTTGTGAGTGGTGCGGCCTATTTGTCTGAGGCGGTTTGGGCAGGTTGGTTGCGGTGCGAGGGGGTCCGGTGCGGCACAGTGTCGTGGTATTTTCAGGATGTCCCGTATGCATGGGAAGATTTGTGAAAGATTTAAGTAGGTGTTGCGGTGCAAGAAGTGATACTACTCATTAAACCACAGGGGTAAGACGGGGCGAGCGACAAAATGACTTTTTGTGAGGGGTTGCGCCTATTGCTGGCGGGCGGGTGCGCGGGTGAGCTGCTGCGAGTCGGCGGGGTGGCGGTTCTCGGGTTGCGGGCTACATGGAGCGCGTGTGATGCGAGATTTTAGTGTCCCAAATGCAGAGGAATATTTTTAAATTGTTATAGAGGTTACGGTGCAGAGTGATACTCATCATGAATAACACGGGCGTAAAGGGCGCGGTGGGACAATAAGCTTGCTCTTTGCTTATTAGGTGTCTTAGAGGGCTCAGCGGGTGCGGTGCGGTGTGGTGCGGTGCTGCACACAATTTTAGTGGGTTCCCGGAATGGGTAAGTTATTTTTAAAATTATAGGGATGCGGTTGCGTAGGTTGGTGATAGCTACATATGAAACAGTTGGAAGGCGGCGCGTAAGTTAAAAGAGTGACTTCATTTGTGAGCGTGGTGGGCGCCTATTCTGATGGTGGCTGCGCGTGCGGTGCGGTGCGCGGTGCGGCACAGGCAATTTAGTTTTGGTCCGCATGCGGAGGGATAATTTTAAAATTATAGGGTTGCGCTGTGCATGAGGGTGATACTTAGCAGTTTTGAGAAGCAGGGGGCAAGAGTGGGTCGTGGGGTTTGTGCGCGGTTCTAAGAACTGATCTTGTTTTTGTGAGGGGTTGGCGCGCTATTCTGGAGTGCTGTGGCGGTGGGCGGCGTGCGGTCCGGGGCGGCACAGCCAAGTTTAGCTGTCCGCGATTGCGAAGGATACTTTTAGGTAAAAAACTTATAGTGGGGTTGGCCGGGTGCGAGAGGTGATACTGCATTTGAATACAGGGGTGAAGAGGGGCGCGCAACAAAATGACTGTTTTTTGTGAGTGGGTGCGGCACGTACTGTCTGGAAGGTGGTGCGGTGGCGGGCGGGTGCGGGTGGGCGGGTCGACAAATTTTTAAGCTGTCCCGAGTGCCAGGGATAGTTATTAAAATTATAGTGTGGGTGTTGCGGGTGTCTAGAGTGGATACTCAGGTTAAAAGCAGGGTTGTATAGGGGGCGGCGGGTTGCGTCAACAAAATAAGTGGACTTTTGTGAGTGGTGCGCATATTCTGAGGCGTTGGTGCGGGTGCGGGTGCGGGTGCGGTGCGGGCACACAATTTACTTGCTGTAAGAGGGATTTTTCTTTAAAAGATATAGGGGTTGCGGGTGCACGAGTGGATACTTATTTGATAATTTCAGTTAATGAAATTGTTGCGACAAAAAATGTTTTTTTGGTGAGTGGTGCGCCTATTCTGAATCGGGTGCGGTGCGGTGTGCGGTGCGGGTGTGGTTCCGGGTGCGGGCATCACCAAAGTTTGATGTGTCGAGAATGCCAGGGATACTTTTAAATTATAGGGTTGCGGTGGCAGAGTGGGGATCTCATTGAAAACAGTTTGTAAGAGGGTGGCTGAGCAACCAAAAAGATGACTTTTTGTAAGTGGTTTTGGCGCCTATTGCTGCGGCGGTGCGGTGCGAGCTGCGGTCACCAGTGGCGGGACAGAATTTTGTGACCCTATGGCGGGGAGTATTTTAAAAATTGTAGGGTGCAGTGCAGAGTGATTAATCATTTAGAAATACATGGGGTAAAGGGCGGTGCGGCTGCAAAACATGACTTTTTGCTGAGTGGTTGCGCATATTCTGAGGTGGTGCGCGGTGCGGTGCGGGGGTCCGGTTGCCGGCCAACGCATATTTAAGTGTCGCCGATGCAGTATAATAGGTGATTTTAAAAATTTAGGTGCGGAGCGGTGCCAGGGTGATGGCTCATTGAGAACTAGGGGGTAAGGGCGGAGGCGACAAAATGACTTTTTTGTGGTGGTGGCGCTTATTCTGAGGCGGTTGCGGTGTGGAGTGCGCTGCGGTGCGGTGCGGGTATAAGTTGGTGCGGTGCGGTGGGGTTGGGCCGGGTTCGGTCCAGGGTTGGCGGGGCATCAGCAAGTTTTTAGTGTCCCGAATGCAGGATATTTTAAAATTTTAGGGTTGGCGGTGCATGAGTGTATACTCATGTGACAACAGGGGGCTAAAGGGGCCGGGCGCGAGACAAAAATGGACTGTTTTGTGAGTGGTGCGCCTAGTTCTGGAGTCGGTGCCGGGGCGTGCGGTGGCGGTGAGTGCACCAAAATTTTTAGTGTCGCCGGGCGATGCAGGGATATTTTTAATTTAATGTTATAGTTGAAGGGTTTGTGCGTGCAGAGATATAACTCATTGAAACAGGGGTAAACGGGCACGCGACAAAAATGAACTTTTGTGGAGTGGTGCGCCCTATTTCTGAAGTCGATTGGTTGCGGTGCATGTGCGGCTGCGGTGGGTGCTGGTGGCCGGTGCGGTGGGCGGTGGCGGTGCGGTGCGGTTCAGGTGCGCGCACACAATTTTAGTGTCCCTGTACGATGCGGTGCGCGGTGCAAAGATTAGTAGGGATTGCGGCTTTAGAGGTGATTCTTATTTGAAACAGGGGGTAAAGGGATGGCGCGACAAAAACTGACCTTTTTTGGTGAAGTGGTGCGAATAATTCTGAGGGGGTGCGGGTGCGTTGCGGTGCGGTGGCAGTCCGGTGCGGCATCATAATGTAGTGTCCGATGCATGGGATAGTTGTTAAAATTTATAGGGGTTTGCGGTGCAGAGTGAAGTAGCTCATTTGGAAAAGGGGGGGATAAAAGGGGCGGGCGGCGACAACAAAGTGACTTCTTGAGTGGAGTGCGCCTATCCTGAAACGGTGCGGGGTGGGTGCGGGTTGCGGTCAGGTGCGGCACACAATTTTAGGTGGTCGATGTAAGGGATATTTGTCCTAAAATTATTAGTAGTTTGCGGTCGCAGAGTGAAGTAACTACATGGAGAAACAGGGGTAAGGGTACGGGCGCGAGCAAGAACAATTTGGAACTTTTGAGGTGGGGAAGTGGTCGCGGCCTATTCTGTTAGAGGCGAATGGCGGCGTGGCGGTGGCGGTGCGTGGCGGCAACAAAAGGTGTTAGTGCGTCCCGATGCGGGGATATTTTTGTAATATTATAGGGTTATCGGGAGCAGGAGGGACAACTCATTGAAAAAGTGGTTAAAGGGCGCTGGTCGACAAAAATGACTGTTGTGAGATGGTGCGCCTATGTCTGGAGGGCAGTGCGGTGCGCTGTCGGTGCGGCGTCAGGTGCGGCACAGCAATTGTTTAGTGTCCCGGAATGTACGCGATATTTTTAAAAATTTAGGGTTGCGGTGCAGAGTGATAGACTCATGTGGAACAGTGGTAATAGGACGGCGCGACATTAAAGAAGTGACTTTGTTGTGGGGAGTGGTGCGCGCGCTATTCTGGAGGCGGATGCGGGTGCGGGGTGCGTCGGTGGGCCGGAAACAATTGGCGTGTAGTGTTCCGATGGCCAGTGCATATTTTAAAATGTATAGGGTTGCGGTGCAGGAGTGATACTCATTGAAGGAGGGATGAATGAGGACTACAAGGAAATGGAAGCCTTCCTGGAAGGAAGCGGCGAGAAGGTTAATGAGAATGAGAATAAGGGGGAAATCTGCTTAGAATAATGGAATAGGGATGGTGCTTTTGTAACTGGTAATGAAATGGGATGTGAGGGGAGTGTGGAAAGTAACTACTTCGGAAATGCTGCGACAATAATTGATAGCAGTGAATGTAGTGAGGTGGTTAGTGAATGGTTGTGCGCTTTGATGATGGTGCCACGAAGGAATCAGGTATTTTTGGGGGATGAGGGTATTGAGGTAAGGAGAGGTAATGGGGTAGGGTGGAAAGTTAGGAATGGTATAAGTTCTGCCAGGTAATAGCTAAATTACTAGTGAAATGATGCAACGGAGGGCTGGAGGCAGATGTGTGATTGATGGATTTGGAAGTTGTGTGAAATAAAAGGCGTTTATGAGGGTATTTAGTTTCAAGGGATTGAGGACGAGGCGTAATGTGAGTACCCTTCGGTGATGTAAGGGTAAGGGAGAAAAGGGAACTGTAGAAATTATAAGGAATAAGTTTATTGAGTGTGTTGTTTAGGGGAAGCGTATGGATGCTGGGTTATTTTGTTGGGTCGAAGAGTGGTCGACGTGGACTGAGGGACTGATTGGTGAAGAACAGAGGTGCGTTTTAGAGTGGTAGAGGATGTGTGATCAAATCTTTAACAATGAAACAATGATTGAGAAATTGAGGGAGAAGATGCTCATGTATATATTTAGTTTTAAAAGGCAATTTGCAACAGGCGTATGATAGGAGTTAATAGGGAAGCTGCTCTGTTGAAGGTGTAGTGATATAAGGTGTTGGCTGGTAGGCTTCTGAATGGAATCAAACAAGTATTGTTATGACGATTAGTGTAGCGTGTTGTAAGGAAATAAAAGTGGTGTGCAATGGTGAATTGGGTTTAGGGATTAACTAGGCGCGGAGTAAGAACAGGGTTTGTCGTGTTTATTGTCTCGCTTGTTATTCACATTTGTGATGAATGGATGTGGGGGGTTATGAAAAATTCTGGGGAGGTGGGGGATGGCAGGAAATGGTGGTTAGAATAATGGTGGAGACATGGGAGTTGGACAAGTGGAGGGTGCCCGTCCTACCTTATTTTATTGCGGATGATGTTGGTTGCTAAGGTGTGGCGTAATCTGAAGAGAGTTTGAAAAAGAGGGAAAGGGGGGGCAAAAAAGGGGAATTGAATATGCATCGGAGATTTTTGGCAAGGGTGTGTGGAAAAGGAGGGGGCTTGGAAGTAAACGTGGATAAAGAGTAAGGTTATGTGGTTTGTGGAGTGAGGACATGCTCCTCAGTGTGAAGTTATGTTTTAGAGTGGTGAGCAGGCAGAACTAAGTGTCTGTGTTTAATCCTGTTAGGGGTCTATGTTTGAAAAGTGAGAAGGGAACGGAGCGATGTCGAGTGTGAGTGGAGGGAAAGTTGTTGAAATGGCCAGGAGGAGGTGGCTGGTCAATTAGAAATCGTTGTGAGATGCAAAGGGACTAAGTCTTGAGTGTTGCTAGGTCTTACTGAGGGTATGGTTGTGTACACTGGTTGGTTATGGTATGGTAGTGAGAGTAATCGGTTGCTGGAATAAAGAAGGTATGATCGATCTAATAAGTTCGAATGTGTTTCAGATGGGACAATCTTAGGGGTGTGCTAGGTGTGAGATAGACTTGATAAAGAGGAGGCATGAACGTAATTAGAGAGTGTGGTGTGGTGTGAAGAAAGGGGGTAAATGAGAGAATCAAATGAAAGTATGTTGAGATGGTTTGGTCATGGTGGAAAGGATGAATGATTGTAGGTTGGTTAAGCGGATGTATAGTGGTGAGTGTGTTTGGGAAACGGCGACCCGGTCTGGAGACCTGAAGAGAAGTGGGATTGAGTCGTGAATGAAGAATGTCTGGGAAGGGAGAAATGGTGGATTGTTGGCTAGAGGCGAGAATAAAGGTGCATGATAGGAGAGAAATGGCGGGGTTTTGGTATGGGGGCATGGGTTGTGGCCCACCCTGGCCAGGGGATATATGAACCCTTTTACATTGACGATTTATCGCATAGGTTGAGTTGTCCGGTGCCGGTCCCATGATGCTGCTAGGGTGGATTTTCTGTTTCTGGTGACGAGCTCTCACTAATGTAATGGTTAGCAGGAGGGGGCGCGTAAGGGCTGGGGCTGGTGTTCGTTTTCGACCGCGTTTGTTCATGTTCTCGCTACTGATGGGGCTGTGTGTCTTTTCGATGCGTTGTACACAGCCTCTTTGACCCCAATCGTTGGGGGCAATAGGAGGAAGGGGTGAAGAGAGAAGGAAAGAAGAGCGTGATGTTTGTAAGTTAGTATAGTATTATATACTTATATATATATATAGTAGTATAGTACTATATTATATATAGTATAGTAGTGGTAGTTATATATTATATATGAATATAAGGCTGATTATGATGAAAGTATATATATACGTGCGTAATATTGAGCAACAAGTTGAAACGGTGGGTATCGTAGATTGAACAAATCGAGCCCTATGACTGTTTCATGTTTGTCACGCACAAAGTTTATGTTGGTTGTATGCATGATGATGTTTTTTTTTTATTTGAATGTTAAAGGGATAAGCGTTTTCATGTATTAACTCTATAAGAACAGCACCTTGCCTTTAACTTGTAGGTTTTATCTGGAAAAATATAAAGAAAAATAATAGAAAATAAATGCTTCACCTCAAAAAAATTTATCACATTTAGTTTTAGGAAGGAATTTTTTTCAAAAATGTGTAAAATTGGGCGAAATTTGTGTCCGCTATGGTAATGCAGGATCAGAAAAGACCAACTAATTAGCGAGAAAACAAAATTTTTTTGGTTTCAAAAGTCTACTATGTGGTTAAGGGGGTAGGGGTTAGGTAAGTTTGAAACAACATGTTTGGGTTAAAATTGAACGCTCTATAGAGGTTGGGTATTCAAAAGTAATGGAATTTGATAAAAAAGTAATAGAAATTATTATTTATTTATGTGTTTTTATTATTTAGAGTATTATTGTATTAACGCCAATCCGAGTTTATGGATGTAGAGTGTTCTCAACTCCTCTAAAACCACCTGGGGGAAAATATGATTGAGGATTACAAGCTAGAAAGACCCGACAAATCGTATCCTACAGTTCTCATAAAAAGATGCTTCCACCAGATGCCTGTTTACAACCTTTTCTCAATGACCAGCCACTAATTTGGCCTGTTGATGGTTGAAAACAGACAATGATAATACACCGATCGCATGCGTCGAAATGTTTAAAAAGAAAAAAGAAATAGATAAATTGCTGACGATAATTCAAATTACCATAAAAAAAAAATAAGAAGATATAAGACGCGGCCATATTCTCAGGGTATGTAAACTACTCAAACTTAAGACCATATTACTGTTAAATAGATTTTGAGGATTGAATAATTATAATAAAAGAGTAATAGAGGGGTAAACAATGAAAATTTGCCGGTGCGTTAGAGTTGATGTGGTGCCTGTGGCCTTAAATGTTATTAAAGGTCTCCATTACTATCATATTACATATAGTTTATGCTCAAATAAGTGCCATTTTAATAATATAAATATTAATATGGAATACCTATAGAATATAAATATAACATTGCAAAATAAGGCATTTAAACTACGCAATTATAGGTTATTGTTCATAATTTTGAAGATAAGAAAAAAAAAAAAATAGAAAAAAAGGACAGAAGACCACCAATAATCTCAGGGTAATGTAAACTCACCTAAAAGTTAAGATGTAAGTTTTAGGCTAACATAGTGTTGAAAAATTCAAGTATAATAGAAAAAGTTATGCGTGTAGGTGACAAAGACCAATTGTCATCAATTGTCCAGTCTTACGGGTAGTATATATATGAATAGTATAGTATAGCTGTGTACCTATGTATAGTATATAGTTGTATGATATAGTAGGTATGGGTGGTGTAGTGTTGAGGTATGTAGAGTAAGTATATAGTATATGATAATACTGTGATATAGTGTAGGTAGGTAGTTATATGACGTTCAGTTAGTGGTATAGGGCGTATTTGATTAGGGTAGTATTAGTGGGTCGGGGGGGGGTGGGTGAGGTGTAGGGGGGGAGGAGGGTGAGTTAGTGAGGGGGGTAGGTAGTGGTATAGGGGTGGGGGGCGGTGGGGTGAGGTATAGTATAGGGGTATTTCAGGTGTGGTGTTATGAGGTGTAGTAGGGGGGGTGAGAAGATTAGAGGGGTGTTGGAGGGGATATTATATATAGTATTGGGTATAATGTATGATATTATTATATATATTATATAGTATTAGTAAGTGTTTGTATATGCAGTATAAAAAATTTTTGAGGTAGCTGTTATGAACTTGTAAGTAGATCAAGGTGTTAAGACAGATAATTATTCATGGAAGTTTTAGGAAAAATATTAAAGTAAAAATTATAATTCATAAGCTAATCTTTTAATAATCAAGAAACTATCATTCATTAACAACATAGCAATATTAATATAGTAAAAAATGTATCTTTTTAATAATTAAACTAACTAAAGTTCAAAAGGTATGTGAGCAAAACACTTCAAGAGAAAACTGCTTTATGAAGACTTTAAGATCATAAACAGAATGAATTTTTTATACTAAACCTATTACGTTTTAGGCCTACCCACACAAACAGACCTAGGTTTTAAAATATTTTAGAGACATCTGGTATGCAATTATCAAGATAGGGAGTGTAAGAACCTGCTTTGGAATCCTCAAATTCTTTTTATAAAAAGATACCTCAATGAATGAATAAAATATTCTTGTACTCAAAACTCCAAAATAAACTTTCGTTCACTAGGCAAATATATGGTAGGGACAGTTATATTTTTATACTCAAGTATTAGCCTTATATGGAGCGGCCTTAGACGCGCATAGCTTAGTCAATACAGCATCAAAAGACTACAAAACTTTTTTTATTTTATTTTAATTAAAATACGTTTTCATTCAAATTCAAAAAAATACTTAAAAAAAAAAAAAAGAAATAAACTAAATCTCAAGAATAGCCAAAAACAACCCCCAAGCAAAAAAAAAAACACAAAAAGACCAAGCACATAAAATGTGAGATACTGTGTATTTTTATACAATATTAAAAATAGATTAACTGACGACACTATTAACGAAATAAAATTTATGATAGCTCCTAAAAGTAAAATACAAGTTAAGCCTTTGAGAAATAAGATAACGGGTGAAGCCGGGCCTAACTCTTTCTACAAAAATTTAAAGCTTGTAAAATGAATACTAAAATACAAGTAAATAAAGGCCTAGCCTAGCCTAATACCATTAGAAAGATTAAATGTTTATCAAAATACGCCTTTTTGGATTAAAGTAATAAAATAACTTAATCTTGATATATATATATATATATATATATTATATATATTATATATATATATATAATATATATATATATATATATATATATTATATATATATATATATATATATTATATATATATATATATATATATATTAAATATATATTATATAGTATAGGCTCAAGTTTGTTTGAAGTCACAAATTCTTATATCACAAAATCCCCTATTTTACCCTAACATATTTTAGGAAAAATTTTACTTTACCCTACCGAGTTTTTGTTGAGGTGTGGAGCTCAAAAAATATATAAAGAGGTTTTAATTTGTCCTTTTTTTATTATTATTTAGTCTCATCATTTTCGTTTTTTTTCTATCTGTGTTTAGTATCTCGTTAACTTATTTAATCATTAACATAATTTTTATCGCTTATTATTTTTATATTTAGGATGTATTTATTATGAAAGGTTTTTCAACGTTTTATGTATAAAGTGTTCTACTCGTATTTCATAATATAAATCAATTTATTTGAAACATATTATAATTATATATATATATATATATATTATATAATATATATATATATAATATATATATAATATATATATAATATATATATATATATATATATATTATATATATATATATATATACTATTATAAATATGGAGTTGCAACTTTCAAACGACAAATCACGAAACCATATCTTTGAAAACTACTTATACCTACGTAATTAATTACATTGTTGGAATCCGGTAAAATTTTTAGTTTGGAAAATTGAACAAATAAGTAATACGGTATTTTTTTTTTTATCTTAAAAGACTATAGCTATAGTTAAAATAAATACATTTTTGGAAATCTTGTAAAATTTTGAAAGGGAAAATGACAAATTAATATTTAATTTTTTTTATTATTATTTTTAATAATAACAATTAATAAAAATAAAATTTGTAAAGTATTACACGACAAAGTAGCGGGGCTCGAGCCGACGGGGAACAGAGGGACGTTTTCCATACCCCGTTAGGGAGGGGCGGAAGGAAACCCCGCGACACCCCAAAATACCAAAGAGCGGGGGTTGGGAGACCCTCCCCGGAGGGGGGAATAGTCCTACCCCCCGTAGTTCCCCGGAAGGGCCGAGAGACCCCGACTCCGCCATCTTGGCGGTTTACCCTTGGCGTATTCCTTTAGTTTAAAAAAAAAAAAATTAAACTGACGGAGTCGTAAAACGTAACAGCGTCCTATATATTTTTGAATTCATGTCCGTCACCACTTAAATTGATTGTTAGGGATCATATTAACGAAAATATATGAAAAAAAAAAAATATCAAAACTGACGGAGTCGTAAAACATAACAGGTCCTAATTATTATATATATAATATATATATATATATATATATATATATATATATATATATATATAATATATATATTATATTTATATATTATATATATATATATATATATATATATATATATAAATTCTACTTTTCTGACTTCACAGCTTTTTGACATTCATAAACATATTTTTTGACATTAAAAGTGTTAACAAATTTTCCTCAATATGATTTTAATTTTACCCTTTATTTTTTTAGTATTTTCATTTTTGGAAACAATAGATGTGACCTCAAACAAACTTGAACCTTATATATATATTATATAATATTATAGTAGCATCCGAAAAGTTCAGGCATGTAAACTAGAAAACTATAACATCTACATGAAAATAAATAACATTTTTGATTTCAGGAAGTTATTTCATGGGATGACATTTAAAACAATCAAAAAAACTTATTCAAAAAATTTATTTAATAATCTCCATATTAATTTTAGTAAAAATCTTCAGTGCAGGCTCTGATTGACCTTGAAAGACCTTGAAAAGCTGCATTGTTTCGAGAGAAAAAAAGTTGCCAAATACCGCTTTATAATATCATTGGAGAAAAATCCAACTTATTTCTTTTATTATCCTTTTTTAATGTGGTTCAAGCCGACGGAGGGACAGAGGGGGGACGAAGTCCCCCCCCGTCGTCCCCCGGTAGGCCGAGAAACCCCGACTCATATCCATCGTTCTTGTTTACCCAAGGGTATCCGTTAGTGTTAAATAAAAAATAAAAAAAAATTCAACATTTTGCATCTTTCCGTCTCACTCGAGAGTAAGCCGCATCTTTGATTTATCCAAAAAAATGTAATTTTACATCAACACACTTTAAAGAACATATATATTAATATTTTTAAAAAGCGTCTAATTCTCTTATTATATTTATTTTTATATTATCGACAAAGGAAAAACAGCTCATCACACAAATGTTTAAAAAGTTTGATATCTATATTTACATAAACAAATGGTAATATAACACTCCGATATATAGTATTTTTAATAAGTTACTATGCCTGGCCTTTCGGGTGACTGAACACAATATAAACACAAATACTAAATAAATATAATATAAACTTAATATATAAATATTAAACTTAAAATATTAATAATAAAATATTCAACTATTCATTTAAAAACAAACTTTATAATACAAAAATAAATAATTAACTATATTAAAATATAATATTATATATTAATAAATAATATAATATGGTCAGGCCTCCAAAATTTGTTTAAAAATGTATGCGAAAATCAGAAATTCATTGATAATGATAATTTTTTTGAGAAGAACGAAAGAACTCTAGCGCTACGAGTGAACATTAAGGTTGCCAATGTCGATTTTTTTAAACTAAAAAAAGATTATCCCCAAGGTAGATTAAACGAACAAAGAGTGAGAACAAGAGTTAGGGGTTTCTCGGAACCTTACCGGGGGACGGACGGGAGGGACTTCGTCCCCCACTCTGTCTCCCTCCGTCGGCTCGAAACCCCCTAAAAAGAAAATAAAAAGAAAAAATTAACATTTTCTCCAGAGATTAATAAACAAAAAAAAAACAATATTTTTGCACTCTTCCGCTCTCTACACTGCCGAAATGGACGGTTAATTGAGAACGACGCTGCAAAACAAGCCCCTAAGGATTAAACATAAATTAAGGTTATTAATAAATATATTTGAATGAAAATCAATTTTTACAGTTTCATCATGAAAATTTCATGCTGAAATTCGAAAAAATGTACTTTATATTTCTCCATGTAGTTGCTATAGCTCTTTTTAGTTACCAATGCATGATAGCTTTCGGGAGGCTGGCCCAATATACCTAATATAATATAACTATATATATAAACATTAACCTCAAAATATTAATAACTAAATTATATAAAATAAAAAAAATATAAATATAACAATAACATATAACATATATCATATAGTAATACTATAAAAACTAATATATAATACTAATATACCCTCAATATATGAGACAAACTTACACTTAACGCCCACACGAAACGGGAGCTCGGATGGCAAAAAAAAATTTCACATTGGTAGCATCATATGATACATTTAAAATAGATGTTTTCCTACAGAACCATGAATATTTTTTTTTTTTTTTTTATTCTTTACCTATAAACTGAAATGAAATTATAAATAATATTATATTTAGATAACGGATAATAATACGCTAATGTAGGGCTCGAGCCGAACCGGAACACGGCCCAAGGGGAACACGTTATTCCCAAATACCTCCGTTAGGGTAGGGAGCGGAAAAGGAACCCACACCGGCGATCAACACCAATACCAATAGATGCGGCCCGCGGGTTAACCGGAGACCCTCCCCGGAGGGGGGAAATAAGACCTACCCGAGTTCCCGGTAAGGCGAGCCAGACCCGAGACATCCATCCTACCATCGGTGCGGTATATACCCTATGGGAAGTATTCTTTAATAATACATTTTACCTTACTTAAAATAGTTTTTACCAACGCGAATTCCAAAAACATGTATTCAACTCTCTTCGCTGTAGCTATTGTAGTTTTTGGAGATATGATTTGTTTTTTTTTTTTTTTTTTTTTCATTTCGACCCTAAAACGTTTATTTATGTTGTTTCATCAGCTACTGCTGAAAAAAAATTTTTTGAATCACGAGGCTCCCGTTTCCGTAGTAGGAGCGTTAAGCTAACTCACCAATTTACCTATATATACTACTAACTAATACCTAATATACACCCATAAGTATATATATAATAATATATAAACTATATATAGATATACATAATATAGAATATAGTAGAATATAATATATAATACACAAATTTATTCATCAACCCTAATTTAATATAAAAAAAACACAAAATAAAAATTATATATATTATATAGATATATTATAGTATATAAAATATAATATAATAATACCTTGTAATGAGCAAGTTACTTTCACTTTTTTGGCTCGGCTTTTCTATAGCTTGCCTGACTTGTCAAGGCCCCCAACTTCGGAGGGAGTTTCACTCTTTTTTAATTCAGAGGAAAACACTGCACGTCACCATAATGACAATAGGCTTGTATTAGGATGCGAGAGAAATATCAGGATGAGAATCTCCAAGCCGCCGGGAATCCAAGTCATGTCGGCATCCTTGAATATGGAATATTCCTTCCATCCAGCACATCTATTCAGATATTTGTACACACGCATGATGGGTCCACAAAGTATGGTAATAGCTGTCTATAGGATCGCGCGTGGAGACCAGTTTTGCTGCAGTTCCTTAACCCCAACCTTTAAAGTGAAAATACCACCCTCCCCCCCCTCCTAATACAGGGCGTTTTATGGTCGCCTAGGAGGTTTCTAAACAGATGATCAGTAGACCATTTCTGATAATTCCAGATCTATTAAGAGTGGAGCAGCTATTTACACACCAACTCGATAGTTAGATCGTTACTTCTCTACTGCGTGGTCGGCCTGATATATAGTGCATTGAAAACATAATGCAAAAGAAATCCAAATGATATTTATTAATAACCACTTTAATCTATATCTTATATTAGGGGACAAAATCGAGTTTACTCAAGGGTTACCAATCACCATTTCTTCGGACAGAACTAGAGTTGAAATCTTGAAGTAAACACATAATAACCCAAGTGAAATGTCTTTCCTTATGTTTACATGGACGTAGAACTTAATTTTGAGGGGTTTAGAACCCTCAAGGATGTTTGAGAGCACCTAGGACACGGTCCCAGACGAAAAGCAGAGTGCATAGCAGAGGAAGACGGAGGAATAATAAAGGAACAAGAAATTGGAGACAGAGAAAGCTCATGTGCCGGAGCAAATGAGCCGAAGCTGGTGTGAGTGCGGTGTTATTAGTAAACATGCATTTAATAATCCAATATTGGTGTCAATGTATATGTTTGTGAACTACAGCTGTAGAACTCTAGTATGATAGTTACAAGTTTCTACGGACAACCTGTGAATTATTTTATAAGGAATGCATAGCAGAAGATGGAGGAAGGATATCGAAAGATGATTCTAGAGGAATCAGAAATGGTAATTTCCCCATAAGAGATGGAGGCCGACCCCCAAAACGAGGTTTCACAAATGAAATTTACAATATATTTAATATTGCGTGAATCAGCTTATTAAATTGACAATTTACTTAGGGCCAGGGGTGCTCCAAACTACGTCCCGCGAGCACAACCAATCCGGCTCGCAATATAATGCACTGGTTTTACCTTTAAGACACTTTTAATTAAATTAAACACTCACAATTAAACACACTGTAAGAAACTATAGTCACAAAACACAATAGTCGCACTATATTTCGCTTTTCAGATCCCAATTGTCGACCCGAATTCAAACTTTGATTTGATGAGCTAGCTAGGTCTTGGGACTTTAGTGGAGGAGTCATTGTTGCCCCTTAGGCCTAAAAAATTTGGAGAACCCTGGTCTACAGCATCATCATTTATTTGTTAATTTCGTTTTATTGACTTTATAAGGCTTTTTATATCATTAATATATCGATACATCGTGAGTTCGTGACCACACTTATTTTCTGAAACAACGACAGTCACTAACTTTAGCAACTTCTCGAAATTAATTGTATCCTTAGTGTCTTTATTTTGATTGTAAGACCTTTGGCTTTTATAATATTTAATTATTTATATTTCCATCTGCAGTTCTTTTTTTTAACCGCATAAGACTTTGGATCAGTACACACAAAGGAATCACAGTACGATCCAGAACAGTAATCTACCTATTTCATCCGTCAACTCGCCTAAAAAGTTGCTTGTTTCAGGAAATTTCATCGTTTTTTCCAGCGACAAAAATACAAGGGTCTGTATCGCAGTATAATGCCCTTTGTTTGACTTTTCTATACTATTCAAAAGTAGCTTCCCCGAAAACAGACACTATATAACTTATTATTATTAAGAATATATAAGCCGTCGTAAATCCCGTATGGAAGATAGGAATATTTGTGATGTGTATCGTAACGTTCGGCATATTGATTACCAACGCGTTACCCAATATATATTACTACCGTATACCGGAAATAACATGTTCGGGGAACTTCGAAATTAATCCACACTGACATTGAATTAAGCGTTTCCCACATTACAGTTCAACTCCAAAGTACATTACTAAACTTTATACATTGTAACGCGTGTATGTTTGCCTGAACAAAATTTTTCCAAAGAGTAATTAGAGGACATAATCCCTTGCACCCATAAAACAGCTCCCTGATACTCTCTGTAATATTAGTTAAATATCGATGCTTTCTAACGCAATCACACTCTTTGAAATCAGCCCACCGTCTGAATAATACGATAAAGACGATTAACCTCGCATAGTTCACGAGGAAACTTAATAAGATAAGACAGTCTAGAGCAAGGCTTGGTCTCAGAGATGGATGGGATTGCAAAGTAGTTTTAGCTAATTAACTGCTTGTTGGAGTATTAAAGTCCTTTTTAACTTTAACAAAAAATAGAACTATATTATAATTATTCAAAAAAAGTTTTATAAATACAACTGTTTCTATAAATTTTTTTTTTAAGAAAAATAACAAAAATTTTAAACTATAAAATTAAATAAATAAGAATTTGTATTTAAAATTAAATAATTACAATAATAAAAATTAATTTTTTAAAAAAAAATACTGTAAAAAAAATTCATACAAAAAAAAAAATAAACACAGAAAAACTATATAAAATAAAAGTAAACTTAAGACTTTATAACCAAAAATAACCATGATAAAAAATAACAAGAAACTAAAATAAAAAATTTTAAACAAAAAATGAAATAAATACAAATATATAATATTTAATCAAAATAATATCCCATATTAAACCCTAAACTTCTAAAAACACATAAAACTTATCAAAAGAATGAAAGGTATATAAGAATCCGAATTAAAACCGAAAAATAAAATAATGCGTTCAATAAGAAGAACATAACAAAAGACACATATATCATAATTGCTCAAAGTATACATAACGCAAAATGAATTAGAATTGTATTAAATGTGGGCAAAATATGTTGGACGCAGAAACGTTTAGAAGGAGCGGTTCACAGATCTTCACTAATGTGATATAGAAATAAGTCTACAAATGCGAACAAATACATATGTACAGATAGCACGTACGGATCCATTGTAAGTTAGAAAATGTTATTAAGTAATGTGTCCCATAAGATATGCCTGGAGAAAAATATAATGTGTTGATTGGATGAGGGTTGTAGTGTTACTAATAATAAACCACTAAAACAAACAACACAAATCCAAATATCAAAAGATCAAAATATAAAACGGTATTATACTATATATATATATATATATATATATACCTATTATATATATATATATATATATATATATATATACTATATATATATATACTACTATATATACTTATATATAGAAATATATATAGCTTACTAAGAATGATTTTTGAAGGAAAAAACAAAAAAATTAAACCAGCTAACATGAAACAAATAATACCATACTACGCAATATCATGCAAAGAATGAGATATAGACCCCACTGACACTTATTGACACTGAGTAACCTAGTATATGAACTGAATACACGGAACTTACATACACAATCCTCACCGTACTATAAATCACGACTGTATATTCACATCACTATCCCAACTAACCTGAATGTTGGACTGAATTAAGCTACAGGTAAACAGACAAAATCAGCATCCCAGTATGCAGGTCCCACCCATCACTACATTGTGAAGCTTTAATACGATAATGGGAAAGTTGTTATATAGGCCTCTGTGAGCAGAAGCATTGTTCACTACGACATGTAAATAGATATGAATCAAATATAGCCATGATAGTATTAAGTCTACATATGTAACAAAACGAAACCCATGCTTACTTACACGTTAGTAATACAAGCGCACTGTACATGCTATAGAGTCGAAAACATCACTGTGCCATCACAAAGTCAGAAATCCGGCCATGCAAAGCAGCACCACCGGTTTGACGTATAGTTTTATATGTTTGGAAAAAAATTTGTAATCTTTTGGAGAAGTTAATAAAATTTAGTTGTGTTCGGGAAGACAGGTGACGAGAGTTAGAGAGAGAGTTATGAGAAGCAAGAAGAATGAGTCAGAGGAGATGAACCCATGAGAGAGGATGATACACGATGAGATCAATCAACGACGAGATGAGAAGAGAAAGAACGAGAGAAGAGAGACGCAGTAATATTAAAATACTGTGTAATATGTAAGCTAGTATTGTAATACGCCAGAGATTAGGTGTGTGAAAAGACTAACGGATACGACAATTGTAAACTAGAAACAAAGAAAAAAGTCTAAAACCAACACCAAACATAAAGCCAACAAGTTATACAAATAACTAAAAACAACAAACATAAAATTAATACAACGACGAAACCTAACACAACCAACGAAATAAACTACAAACCAGAAACAACTCCACCAAAGGAATAAGAAATCCGCGATAGTCCTGTTAGAATTGTCCGTTGATAATTAATAAGCTCGTTGAGACATAAAGTTTCACCTATTTATTTGTACACATATCACTTGGTTTCTATAGTGTTTGATACCATAAGAAATGAATCAATTCAATACATGGACACCTGCTTAATAATCAATTAGCTCCATTGTGCTAAGTCTATAGGTCATTATTAATCTGTTACTAGGGATTCACATCTAAAGCAAGACTCTCATACAAATAAATATCCTGTAAATATCACATTAATAATTTCCCATATTCCTATTAGGTGATAAACCCCCATTTGGGAGTCGCTCCCTAATACTCAATATGGGATTCTCAATGAGCCATCAATCTTTAGTTATACCTACCCCATTCTTAGCTATCTGCTATGCATTTCATGCATATTCTTTTTTTCAAGTCTGGGCCCTCCTGGGGGCCACAGGCTTGCCCGTAGGACTTTTAACTATCATATCGAACCTGTCGGTCTCTAAACATATACTTGACTACTCAAGTATGGATTTATCTAAATGCATGATTTACTAACTGACAGCACACGCACCAACACACTGGCCCGGATCTCATCTGCTGTAGCACATGAGCTTTCTCTGTTTCCAATCTCTTCTTGTTCCTTCTATATCATCCCCCACGTCTTCCTCTCGCTATGCAACTTCTGACGCTACATTTACGTGTGGGACCGTCTCTCCTGGTGCTCTTCAGACACTCTTGAGGAGTTCTTTAAACTCTAACATCAAAGTTTACTACGTCTCGATTAACATATACGGAGAAAAGACATATATACACTGCCTCGTATTGGTTATCTTTACAATGACTCTCCTCAAACCTCCAGTTCACGGCCAAAGTGCTCCGACACATGAGTCAACTCAGGCTCCGATTCCTTCTTCAACCTCTAGAATCCTTGCAGATTATTATATTAATCTCGTCATACACTATGACCATTTCCATAAAATGCTTAATTGGAAAAACCAATATATCTGGAAACAACACCCCTCCACATATAGAGAGTAGAAGCGATAGCCGCTGCGAAACATCAGCACTAGGTCATAGCTGGACAAACCACCAGCCATTATTGGACCAAAACCAAAGTTTAACTAAGAGTCCAGCAAGTTTTGAAGGGCAGATTACAAAGATGTTCTCTCAAAAGTCACCACAACTGCAGAAATTCAAAAAGAAGAAGCCCGAATGCACGCTCAGAACGTACTACCTGCTAGATCGCTGGCACTCTGCGTAAGACACTCCGATCTCGTTCCACCTACATTACACGATACGTCGCGTAATTAAATTTAAATAAAACTCGAATTTTTACTTCGATTTTATTCACAATGTAATTAAGTCCAAACCAAATGATCACGTAGATGACCAACGTATATATAGTAAACCTAATCGTATATTTGGGGAGGTAAAAGCACCCACGAATTAATCTATTTGAGATCATTCAAAGAAAGTTTAAAGGAAAAAGAAACCTCTATAATAAAATCCTTTTAAAAAATTCAGTTAAAATAAAGATGACTGGATTTCCTTAGACCTTAATAAAAAGAATAATAACAAAGAAAACGGGCTCTCATCACCGACCTAAAACCTATTACATGACACATGCCCTATTCAATCTAACGAATGATAAGATGCGAAATTATAACCAGATGTCAATTGCCGACATTGAACTTAGAATTTCCTGCCCCTGATTGAGAGATCCTCCAATAACCTTAAAATCAATACCTTTGATAACCGACCGTGAACAGGCGCTTCATCTAGGTGTAAATAAAAGTCCAAACTCCATCAAACAGTACCAAAGTCGGACAATAGCGCCACCTAATCTGCCAGCATAGTTGAAACACACAATCACTAAAAAAGTGCTATTAAAAAATGTCTTTAGTATTCGCCAGACTACAAGTCTCACAAATCTGGCCAGCTTCATTATTCCATTGTCCTCGCTCAAGATAGTTGCGTTCGAACAATATACCCTAACTAATAATACAATAATATATCACATATTAATCTCAAATACTAACAATAAACCTACACCACATTTATAGACTCTCATATATACACATATATATAAAATACCGGTATTATAATACATATCAATAATCCCTATAACAATTAAACATCTACAAAATAATAAACCCAACATCTGATACGATATAAATGACCATATACCCTACATTATCCATCAAAATAAATACTGCCCATTACTCCTAATTCGTAGGTATAGGGTGGCAAAATATTAGAGAAGATCGACTGAACAGTGTGAGTAAAACAAGTAACACTACAAGTTTCAAAATAACTCAAATAATTCAAGTCTGGTTTCTATAAATATTAATCCAACCCACTCACGGGATGGACAACTCAAACAGGCAACCTAGTCATTTGTCATATTTTATTTTATTTTTGCCAAATCCAAATAAAGGTATTTTTTTTTATAGGGTAAATCCTTTCTTCTTTTATAGCTCTAGAGAAACCCAATGAGTCAAATTACTTTAAACATAGTTACCACAATATGACGGTTTTACCATAAACAACATTTTGGACCAAAATTCTCTCTTTATTCAAATTGCAGTGTTGTTGGTTATATATATTATTACTCTTGCAAGGATAATTGACGAAGGGGGAGAGGGTTGTGTGTGTGGATGGAGTAAAGGAAACCAAATAACCCAATTATTAATACCATGTGAAGAAATAAAAGTTAGAAAGAAAAAAATAAACCACAGTCTACCCATGAACGCTTTAAAAAGTGTATTAGCCAAACACGAGAAGGAAAAGGGAAAAGTGTAATGGTAATCAGGTGAGGGAGGGAGAAGACTGAGAGAGTCCATAAAGGTATTGAGGTATGTAGGTAGCACATTTAAAAGCACGTAACCGAACCCACTTTTATTAAGGAAATAGTTTTAATAGGATCAAAATAGGCCTACTTGACAAGGAACAAAAATTATGAAGTGGTGTGTTGTCCACCAACGGATTTTACGAGCTCAAAGGGACGAAATTATAAACAAAAATAAAGAACAGTCACGTTAAAAATATATACCCCCCCAAAAACCTTTGTTATACGACATCACCGGCGCTGCCTATTTTTTAATATATATATATATATATAGATTAATAGATCGAAATTTAGACCTAGTATAGCTATATATATATATATACATACCATATAATACCCTCTACTAATACCACCTCACCCTCTATATATATAAATCTACTATATCCCTACGCCTAATCACCTAACTACCTATATAAAAAAGTATATACTACCATATCATACTCACCCTCTATTTATATATATTATGGCCAGCCTCTAGAAGTAGCACAAATCTACATTCTCAAAAACATACAACAGCTACCGGGAAAAGAATACATTGCTGGAATCCTTGCAAAATTTTACATAGGAAAAACTTGTAAAATAAGAAAAAAAAATAATATAAAAAAACATAACCTCATATCTCGAAAACTACAAAAGCTACGTTGATAATGAAACATTTTATAGGAGAGATCAGAAAATTATCGGATAAATTGCGGAAATGCTAAAAAAAATTAAAGAAAAAAAATTAAACAAAAAATTGAGCTATTGTTTATTGGCGGTAATCATGGTGCTGGGAACATAAGCCATTGAATAAATAATAATAACCTATATTATTCTGTAAAGGTATTACACGTGTCAAATTTAGGGGGCTCATGATCCAATCGGGAACACGAGGTGGGTACGTTTTCCATTAATCCCCGTGAGGGGTAAGGATCGGAGGGAACCCACCGTTCACGACAACCCATAATTGACCATAAGACGCGGGGTTCAGTGTAGCCACCTCCCACGGAGAGTGGAGGGAATTAGTTGGCACTATCCCGGAGTTCCCCGGAAGGCCGAGAGATCCCGCACCTCCTGCCAATCAGATGGCGGAGTTAGTACCCTTCGCGAAACCAATGGTATACTTTAGTTAAAAAAAAAACAAAGCTCAAGAAATTTAATAGAAGAGTCTATTAATATATTAACGTGTGAGTAAATCCAATAACTGAGGCTGCAAATAGGCACTAAATCTAATACAAATAATTACTATAATTAGTTTAACATATATTTTTTTTATGTTTATATTATTTTTTATACATTATATTCACATATCCAAAATGAGTATATCATTATACGAAATGAGAAGATTCCAAAAATTGTTTCACTTTTTCGACAAAATGTAGCTATTGTATATTTTGAAATGAATAAATTTTTTTTTCTCTATATGCATTTTTCCGCACTAAAATGGGCGTCAAACCAAGCATCCGCAATGATATATCACATTTCACCTGGTAGACACCTCTGCTGTGAGTTTTCTGAGATATGGATTGTGGCTCTCTAGAGGCTGGCCAAGATTATATTAGGTAGATAGATGAAGGAATAGTAGTATTAAAGTAGGCACTGGTGCTCCGCCTGTAGGTGTCAGGAGTTATAGCCAAATATAAAGTTCCCGGAGTGTCAGTAAGTAGGATGGTAAATAGGTGCAATAAAATGCTAAATATCAAAGAGGAGTAATAAATAAATACAACCAGGTGAAAAGAAAGGTATAGTTAATATATATAATAATCATGAGATGAGATTGATAGAAATGGACTATTTTCAATGGAAAGGATGTTTTATCTAGGGGATAAAATCATATAAACTCAAAAGTCAGCAACCATTGAAGCTTGGACATATGCAAACTATGAAAACTACCTGTGCTCAAGAGAAATCTTTCAAACTTTTGTAGCATAGATCAGTTACAATAGGTTATACCCAAATGCATCATTATTAAAAGATGTGGTTCCAAATAGTATTTGTTTGTGTATGTTATTCTTTCAAACTTGGAGTATAATCTATTAAAAATTTCAATTATAAAAATAAAACTGCGTAGCTGTAACGTTCCACTAATTGGCCTAGTGTTAGGTTATTCTAGAAGCTGGGACTAGAATTTGTGATTCTAGAGTACATACGAATTCGTACATAATACTCGATAGTTTTGCATTCAGCAATCGAGATAATATGTTACAGTTTTCTTTTGTATGTTTCAAAGTTATCTATAACAAGAAAATTTAAAATGACCAAGTGTAAACCATTTATCACTCGCTTTTAAATTATTCACACACCCATTCAAAATTACTGATAAAACACCTTGAAAATAGCTGACTGCATTTAGGTTGACTTATATGAGCCATTAATAGTAATCTAGGTTTGCAAGATAAAAAAAAAATTATTCAGTAAAACAAAGGAAAACTCTGTAACAAATGATCAATATATGCTGAAGTAGCCGTAAGGAGTGATACCTATGATGGGATTCGGCCATGATGTGCTAATGAACGCGATAGGTATATAGATATATAGTTAGAGGTTAGTATATTCAATAGGTACGGTTACAGAGTAATAGTGTACATCTAGAGTATCGGTATATGATATATAGTGATGTATAGATAGATTGATGAGCGTGATCCTGGGTGTACAATATATATAAACTAGGGTAGGAATATATACAGATGAGCGGAGAGCAGAAGATAGATAAAAGAACGTAGTAGTGTAATGTAGTGAGGCTAAAAATATTAACGAAGACGGCCGAAAATGATAGGGGGTATGGTGTGAATTAAAATACAAACACTTGTTCGATTTTTAAATTTTTAAAAAAAAACACGTTTTTTTGTTACATTTATCGAGTCTAATATATTTCGAAGTGACGGATAACATCTTGCTTTTGTGTACCTCGTCTATTTATATTTTAGAAATTAATATATTTTGCATATATATCAAGTCTTTTTAGGTGTGGTATTTATCATTAAAAACATTAATTTAATTATGGTAATATATATTGCAATATATAAATTAGATTTATAGTACTTTATATATAATGTATTTTTTAATGATTTTACGTGATTTTATACTTGTGCCGAAACATTTTGGCAATCTACAGTATTTACCTTAAAGAAACGAACAAGTCTCCTTAACTTTGGTAGGTACATTAGTTTTGTATTATATTTAATCACAATAAATAACTATTTTATAGTATTAATATATTAATGCTAGATAAAATTTTTTAAATTTGCATATAATTTAAGTAGTTTTTATAAAAATTGTGATGTATTTTGCAATATAGTTCGTGTATAATATTAGGTATAATATTAAATTGAGAAATTCTAGAAAATTAAAATAAGTTATGATGGATATATCAAGTTTCAAACATTTTGTAAGGACAAGGGATGTATAAAACATTTGTATTTATCTATATATATATATAGTATAGCATATATATCTTATTCAGATGATATTCCGTCATATGGGTAGATTCTTAAACATTTTTTGAGAAATATTTATACTCTCTCAATGTAATGAAAATTATAATCGTAGTTTTGATATTATATCATTATAGAGATATATGCTCTTTATTGAGAATAAAGTATATATAAATATGATAATATTAACTATTTTTAACGATAGTTATAGTTATAGTGAAGTATGTACCCTGCTTTAGTGCGGAATTATTGTTTAAATGTTTAGTAGTTATTACTCATCAGTATGGTATAGTTGTTAGTATTGTCGTGGTATACATTATATATTCTAGTTCAGATTTATGGTTTAATTAGCTTTAATTATAAAAACATTTTACGTTTGTAGGCATAAGCGGTAATTAGGTAGTAATTAAAACCCTTATATTATTATATCGTTTATGTATTGTAATAAAGCTTTTTATATTATGTGATTTATACATTTATTCAGTCTAATATATATGTAATATATATATGAATAAACAATATATATGTATGGAATTAAATTACTTATGGGTTTAAAATATAATTACTGTTGTCCAATATGATTAATTAATAATTTAAATACCTTTATAATAATATGTAAATTAATGCCTTTAGATAAAATAAGTATTGATATAATTACATTGTATCCCAATGTTAGTTACATTACATACTGGTTAATGGATGTATTATTATGGAAGCTATTTGCATATATGTTAGTAAGGATTCGATTAACATTCGGTGGAACGGGTAAGAAGTGGTGATGGTGTATATTTGTGGTTGTACTTAATTCTTATTACAGTCATGTTTTGTAGCATTGAATGTAATGTAAAGAAAACGAAGTTACCGGTATGAGTAGAGCAGAATATTGACCCGTATGTAAGGTAGAATAAAGGAAGACGATAGAATTTTGATAAAGAGTAGAGTGAGAGACGGAGAGATGAGAGGTGTGGGCCGCAAGTCGACCGGGGTGGTGTCGTTCCCCAGGTATCAGGGTGTGTCGTAACCCAGGGGACGATGAAAATCAACCCCAATGCAGTCAGAAAAGCAATAAAAGCATATTTCCATCAGGAGAAGAAAGAGTGACAAAAGTGCGAAAAAGAAGCCCCAGCCGTGATCTCCCCGCCCTTTCACCTTTCCTCCGTCCCATCTCTCTCGTTGGACAACACCCCCCACAGCGCACTCCTCGTTACCTCTTACGACCCCCCCCGCGAGGGCTGAGCAAATGATAGCGGAAGGACGCGGCGTCATTTCCAACTGCAGAAAGCCTACCCGAGAGCGGCACGGGACGGCGACGGACCCCGCACAGGAGAGGGTAAAGTGGCACGAGTGAAGTGGGTCATAGCCCTGGACCAGGCCGTGGCCACAATCCAGAACCCCGCACAATATAACCGGAGCCAGGTCGACGTGCGAGTAGGAAGCGCCATCCGTGGAGTGCTCCGCCGCCTCGTTTCGGCCCAAACGCACAGGTTCGTCGTCCGTGGTCAACCCGGACATGCATTGTGGGTACGGACGCAAGCCACTTGGCGTGATTCCCAGTCCGGGCGGGGTCAACACACGCGCCACCGACGCACCCGCCGGTCGTGAAAACAAAACCTACGTAGCAGGCATGCGGGGGCCACCATGGTATCTCCGATACCAGTATACCCGCAAACCAAGACGTGGCATTGGAGGCCGCGCGGGTAACCCTGGCGGTCTATCATCCAACACACGCACGAAGCGTTTAAAGAGGCCGTGAGAGCACGCATGATGGGACAGCAAGGCGGTCGCATGTATTCCCACAACCGAAGCAGGTCCGGCGAAAGAGGGCGCAGCGTGAACCAGGGAACCTGGTGTAGATGTCGAAGTACTAGTAACGTTGAGTGGCAAGCCACTCGTAGGCGCATCAACGACCGCCAGTAGCAAGTAGAACAACAAATATGGGATATCAACACAGACAGGCAGCATACCCAGACCACTGAGACGCACTACAGAATAGCCCGACGGAGCAGCCCCTGTACAAAGGTCTACCAACGATGTAAGTGGCACCAGCCACCGGCCGGCCAGGCACAACGGGCCGACGACAAACGCTTGGGTCGACACAAGCCGGTCCCGGCGCATTCCATACAAAGAGACCACGAAAGATGGAAACGCGAGACACGGGGGCCGAGACTCGGCGCGATCCAGTCATCTGACGAAAAAGAACGGCAACACGGCGGACGCTGGCCGCTACGCACAACCAGCCTGAAATCAAGTACGCGTAAAACCGAACGCGGGCAAGAGACGAGGAGGACGGATACATAATCCCCTGCTTCCCGTGCAATCGGATAATGTGTACAAACACTTGACTCTGAACGCACCCTATTGACAGACACACAACATGACAAGCGCGTTGCAAACGCGGCAGAGTCTAGTCACACACAAATATCCACCAAGCAGCCCGATCAGCCACCTATAAGAGATGGAGCAGCACCCGCCAGCGGCCTATGCAGGATCTGACACACAGGAGCCTAGTGCACCAGGTCCTCACCTGCTATATGACTGTGACAATGGAAAACCCCAAGAAGACCAGTAGACAAAGGGAAAGTATCTCATATGAACTCATAGGAGATCAAACACAAACCCAGAGCCTGCACCGGTCCGCGAGGAAGAAGATTAAATACCTAATTGCCACGTTTGGTGACAAAAAAAAACAACTCCGACAACTTAAATTCATACTAGTCATCTCATGGAGGCTAAGACCACACGCATCATGCTACCCCCACAAACGCAGATTATTCCCCATGTACAAGATCCGAGCGGCAGCATCAATCAGAGACCAGAACCGATACCGCACCAGCACCCCAAGAGCAGCACAAGAAATCACGATAGACCAGAGAGAACCAGTGGGTGTCCTGAAAGGAACTCTTAGCACACCACGGGGGTCTAGGAAGCCAGAAAACCTAAAGACAAGGAGGGGCCGCGCGTCAGGGGTCGCGAGTTAGCAAGATGGCCGCAAGGGAAAGAGTGTTGATCCACAACGCCGGGCGATCGACTGCCGAAATGGCGCACCGCGAGGAGCGATCACCAAAAACCAATAGCAGGCCGGCAGGCATCTGTCGGAAACGCTACCGGCCGACCAATAAATACACCAGCCCAGGATGATGCAGTCCCACCGCATATGACGTATAAAGAAACGAAAGGTGACCCTCAATCTCGATAGTGAAAGGGCAACCAGAACAGGTGACTCCAGAGCGCCCCTTGGTCGCCAAACGTGAGTTTATGAACAGGGTAATCCTATTTCCGCACCATGACGGGCCGCGCGCCAAGCCCCTGGAGCTAGAGGAAACATGGATGACTCCGTCCCAAAATCGGATAATTTAAAAGGTGTGAGAGGACACAAACGTGTCCAAGTATGTAAAGGGCAAAGCAGCACCAAATACGGTGCCGCCGAATGTCTTGTGGTTAGCATTGGCTTATTTCCTAGGTAAAGGGCAGCAAATTGAGAACTGCGTGCAGAGGACCAGGCGGCAAACGGGGGCACGCGACCCTAGGGACTTACGACAGGTGGCCGTATATGTAACCGCAAAGCCACCAACTATAGTATCCGAGGCTCGTTCGATCGCAGGGCTTATATATGTGTCATGTCAAATCCACTACTCACTAAGGCAGTGAGCACTCTGCAGCAGGACGGCCATAGTAGTCCGACAGTACGGCAGAAGGGGTGCGGGCCATCATGGCCACAGCACAGCCAGTATGGTTCATGACTAGCGACAGGAAATAACCATTTCAGCGAAATAAACAAACTTACTTTGTTTTTGAGGCTAAGGCCCAGGCGTAATGCAAGTAGCCCCGTCTGTAGAGAACGTTAGGTCGGAAACCGGGCGACTTGCGGTCCAGGCCATGGATTAGATGCGTGCTCTAATGAATCTTTTGTTCTTCGAGGTAAATTAACAGTGTCTCCCAGGCAGCCGCAGGCCAAACGGGGCAGGGACCTCGTGCGTGGTCGCGTGACGTAGGCAGGCAGGGTATCAGGCGCTGGGGCCGCCGGAGAGAAGGTCCAGCCGGGCGGGGGAACGGACCCAGGGGCTGTTGAGAAGTATCAGGCAACCAACTACGGTCGGTGAGTAAGAAGAAGGTACGAGAACCGCGAAGAGCAGCGAAGAGTGGAGGAAATAATAATCGGGGTGGGGGTGTAAAGCGGGGGGTGGGGACAGCGGGGGTGGGGGTGGGGGGGGGAGTGGGGGGGGTGCGGTGGGGGGGGGGGGGGGGGTGAAATGGCGGGAAGGGAGCAGACCAGGGCGGACGATGGAATGAGAGGTTGAGGACCTTCGGAGGTATAGGAGTGAAACTGGATCAGGAGCTTGTAAGTTACAAGTTTTGAGAATAAGGAAAAGCTTGATTTGAGATGGGAAAGGATTACGAGTATTGACTATGAGAACCAGTGGTCTAGGAGGAAGAGGTGTATGAGACACTACGCATTGAAGCGTTGGGACAAGGCGGGAAAAGAAAAAGAAGTATTCATCGCCGTGAAAGGATGCAATTTCGGGATATGACCCCTAATTTACCGGGAAGGAAAGCGTTTTTTCATACAGACAAAGGAAAAGTGACAACGGTGGTGGAAAAGGGCGGCACGGATGGGGTGCCAAAGAAGAGTAGGCAATAGGCCATAAGATATATAACACTCAGACGCGAGAGGACCAAAATAAAAGGCAGTGAGGACAGAAAAGGAAAGACGGGGCGAAAGCAGAAATAGAGTAAAGGACAGGCAAAAGCAAGGTAAAGGAAGCAATAGATATATGTAAAATGTGCAAAATAGCAGCCGAACAAAAAGTCAGAAAAAGGCACAAATAAATAAGGCCGGCTATGGAGGACACGGTGGTCTCTGAGCATCGGAGAAAGCGGTAGGAGGTCCTAAATGGCGCAAGGGGAAGACTAAATATGAAAAGCGAGCCTATCGAGGATATGTATCATTATTGAGACAATGTAAGAAGAACTTGACAAATTGGTGATATAGAATGTATACTTCGATAGATTTATAGCGATTACTGTTACGAACGAAACGATGATGTATGTTGTAGAAGATGAGATAACATTATTCTTTGATGTTATTTATGTATAATTTGATCATGATGATTACTTTAATTTTCTATTCATTATTGACCGAATATTCATTAATATTGTTAAAACGAGTACTTGATATTATATTAATATATAGAATTAGACATACTGAGATTAGTCTATTTAATGATAACCAAGATTGTAATAAATTTTTATAAGAACATATACGGAATTGAAATTGTTAAATAATACAATGCGAGCTGTAGATTAGCTCGAGAATTGATATATAGAAAGAAGAGCTAATTTACTTTTTTTTGTATGATCGGTATTAACTTACTTTTTTAATGTAAGAATGATTATTATACGAGTACCATTGTATATGTATGTCACAGTAAGATGAAAATTTTGAGATAATTTTTTTTTATCGATGTAATATTCAGAGAGATACTTAAGACTTTTAGTTCTTTAAATGCATAATGCTATTGAGAAGATTTAAAGTATAGATAACTTGAGTAACTAAATATGAATATTTTTTATAAAAAACTTGAAAAGTTATTATGATTATTTTTATTCAAAATAAATAATAATAGATAGATAACTTGAAGAAATGAATCATCATCAATAATTAAAGAAAGCTATGACGAAAAGAGAGAGAGAGAGAAGAGTAACGAGTAGGTGTAAGACCGATGAGAGATGAAGATTTCTCTTGTAATTATTTATCTATTTACTATTTTCAATCTTCTTAGCTTTATGAGAACATTTTATAAAAGAATGAATCGAGAATCAAGAGAAGATCAATTGAGTCATCTTGGTACAGAGATGTAGAGATTGATATGAAGACGATGATTGATTTTAGATATTACTGTAATTGATGGTAGTAAGAGTAAAACTTTACCAAGATTTTATAAGAAATTTATTTACGATGACTCAATATATTCAAGAATCAGAAGAGATTAATGTCAGTTAATTAGCGAGAGAGTGCGATGAGCATGTATATGTTTTTAAGCTTATTATTTTACTTCTTCTATATGTAGACTTGGAGATTTATTGAAGAAAGAAAGAATACCGTCTAAGATCGAATAATCAAATAAATCACAAATGAGAGACGAGATGAATTTATGCAGAATGATGAGATAGAGAATATTTTATTTATGGATTTAGCACTTTATTGATTTTTAAAAGACTGTTATACAAGAGATTGAGAGAATGGCAGAAGAATGAAATGGTACACCTGTAAGCAAATAGATGTCAATTATATTCACATATGAATGGATGAGATGAATTGATGGAGAGAATATTATATTCAAGTCTCAATGAAATTTGTTTTATAGACTAAACTTCAAGTTTTAGAATAAATTGAAGAATTAAGAAATTTAAAATTTCGATGAATTTTTTGATTTTTCTTCGATTCTTGAAAAGCCCTATGAATTTGATTACAATTCTACATACTCAAACTATATTAGAAGACACAACATTTTATGCAGAATTTTGAATGAAGAATCTGTATTCGCACCTCGATAGCTTTGACCGAGAGAAGGCGACCGCATTCGCTTGAACCAATCGCATTTGAATCTGAGATAATAACGAACTGAGAGAAATTCTTAGAAAAATACATCTAAATCCTCCGAAGACAAATTGATCAACCTTATACAAATCAATGAGAAGAGTTATTTGAGATTATTATATCCCCTTGACTGAGGAACGCCAGATTGACGGTAAACTGATGAGGATATAGCACACTCTGAGATATCGACTCGACCCACGATGACAGCACACTCCAATTGTCACGATGACGATAGATCAAACTACACCCAAGCATACTATGTACTACTACGAACGTGAAGAGAGAAGCAACTATACGAGAACTACTACTATATACTGACTACTACATGAACAACGAACTGAGTACTATTCAAACGACGACTAGCTAATGAACTACGAATAAAATAATAGAATAATAAAATAATGGAAGAATGAAGAAGAATAATGATGATGATAATAAATAACTTACAGATGAAATAAAATATAATAATTGAAAGATAGAAAATAGAATAAAAAAAAATTCAGGAATGAACCGACTAAAGAGATTGTACCTTTCCCGAGATGGAATAGATGTAGATGCCGAGAGATGAGTAGAGAGATTGTAGATGGTATTGCCCGAGATTCCACTTGCCATCTAAGCACTGTTAGTATCCTGAGAAGACACATCAGTGAAGATGTGATAAAAAATAGAAGATGAGAAGAACGAGGAGACGGGGAGAATTAAACAATAGGGCAAAGAACAAGGCCAAGGACAATACGATCCAGAAAACAAAGTCCCAAACGGGATCCATTCACAACGAAAGGTAGTCTAAGATAAATTAGTGAATGACAGTCTATTGGGTGCTAAGATCTGGTGGATCATGCAAGCTGGCGACAAGCCCTCTCGCGGACTAAAGCAAAGGCAAATGTGCTCTTGAGAAACTGTGGAAATGTGCCAAAAGACCCACCTCAGGAAAATGGCTAACGAGAAGCCCCAACCCTTGATCTCCTGTCAATAATCAAAGAAAGCGCGCCAACGAAGTGCTGAAAACCTAATAGTCCGGTCGCCAGGGAGAGGTCGCACTCCGGCAGTTAGACCGGCAATATAGGGGAGTACTGTCACAACTCAGACTACGTGTTTTTATTTGTTTATAGCCACACAACAAGGTAACGGTACGGCTGGCATGCAGGGTGATACAATTTGAAAATCGGGTAAGTGAAATATCGAAAGGGCCGGTGTATAACACAGTGGCAAAGAGAGCAAAGTAGCCGCAATCGAGGCGAAGATCCGTGCCGGGCCCCCACGGCAGCCGGCAGGGGAGTAGATAAAGCGGCGCAGCAAAAGGAAAAAACAAATAAGAGCCTCGGTCAACAAAAAACATAGTATAGAAAAGAGTTTTATATTAAGATATAAGGAACAGGCAAAGAATATATAAATATAACGATAAAGAGCAGAGCCAGAACGGGAAAATGGGACATATAAGACGGTAGGACAGCCAGAAGCCGGCCAATAATATAAGGTACGGAGGGGTGTGCAAAGGAAAGGGAAAATAAAAGGGTATATGTATAATATTATATAACTTATTTATATATATAATATATAAGTGATTTAAGGTGATAGTATGGAAATCGAGCAGCATAAAGTCATAGCATCCTGGAAAACTCATCTAATATGTCCCTAGTAATATAATGAAAGTACCGAGCAGCCCTGAGCGGCGCACTAGACGCACTGTAGAGTGAGCGTCAGGCTTGGCGCGTGTTTTAACGTACATGGAAGGCCGTAGATATAAATCCAATAAGCTGATAAGATCACCGGTCAGGGCCAACGCAGTCGTTGATCGCTGGCAGAGGCGGTACTGTCTGCAGTCTTACACTGAAGCGGCTGCACAAGCCTATGCACATATCGTAGTAAAAAGAAAGAGCAAAAGAAGCGCAGTGTATAGTGTGTAATGCAGAAATCTTGCGAGCCTTTTAAGTGACGAGGCCATAACTCAGTGACTGGAGCAATATTAGGCGCTCGTGTAAGTGAGTCGCAGAGGCTAGAAGCACGTCCAGCAGAACAGGAAGTGTAATGGGACGGCCCGGGAGCCAAGGTTGCAGTCGCATTAGAAGAACTAAATGGAGGAAGTGGAGGAGATATGCAATCGTGATATGTCTATGTATCGAGGTATCGAACTGTGACGTATTCGCGCGCGAAGCAGCCGAGTTTCATACTTGTAGTTGTAATGAGGTTAGCTTTAGTGAATTGGGGAAAAGAGGACAAGTACGATGAGCAAGTCACAGGCACGGTAACGTGCCCGCGCAGTACAAGAGACACTAGGCACTGCGCAGGCACAAGGCGGCAGGGATGGATCAGTCGGTCATAGGAGCCCAAGACACGTGAACGAGGGAAGAAACGGGGCCAGTACGGGGGGGGGGGGGGGGAGTGGAACCGCAGGAATCTTCCCTTCCAAAGTACGGTCTTTTACCACCTAACCCTATCCTAACTCTAATTCATTATTTAAGAAGGGCAGAAGGGTTGACTTAACAGATAGCGACCAAAGAACAGAGAGACCTCCCAGGACCGATCGATGTAGTATAAACACTGGCGGACATCAGACGTGCTGGAAAGGATGGTGATATGAAAGAAATTGAAAGACCAAGAAAGAATATGAACTAGGAATAAGGTATAGCTAAAATAATCGATGAGAAAGAAAATATCATAATAAAAAAATATCTAAAAATAAAAACAGGAAAAGACATAAAGTGGTTGGTGTAATAATCATTGCAAAGCCAGGAGCGCAGAGGTTTGCAAACTGAAATAACACGGGTGCCTGGTCATGGAGTAAAAAACGGGCTTGGGTGATGAAGCAAAGTATCAGCTGCGACGGAGCAAAGTTCAACCAGAGAGAGCAGAAGTCCAACCACGCACTTGTGAGTAGCAGGCTGACGGGATAACTTAATTCGTACGGGAGCACATCCACAGACGGCGGTTGGGCAAAACCGGCGAACAAGAAGTGGCGCGCAGGCAGAGTGGCTGCCAGAGTGAAATGCTAGTGGAAGGCAAAACGGGGAGTCACATGAGCAATCGTGAAGTGAGACGGTGCGAGCGGGCGTGACAAGACTGAAGTATCGCCTGGAGTACAGGTGGGCATCTGAAAAACGTAGACACGCGGAAAGCCAGTACCCAACGGTCACATCTGGCCGCGATGCAACCGTGACGCCAGTCCAAGGCCCCAACGAACGGAAGGACTTCCTTAACAGAGAACAACATGAATAGTGAGGCAGAAAGCCTCTAGGCTCGAAACCCGACATCTGGATTGGGAAAAAACAGTGCTCAAGATCAGATCGGCAAACTTAGCGCTTCGGCGATGCCCAACCGACCTCCAACAACAATCACAAAAACAAGCAGAACGGCTGGCATCGAGCGTAGACCAGCTGCTGTATCCCATAATCGCACAACACATACTGCGAGAAACTTTAGGATGACGGAGGGATGACGCGGCGTGGGAGGATAAGTAACGAAGCTGGAACGGTACCAACACAGACCGCGCCCCGCACACGAAAGGACAGCTACGGGTTCACGACCAGCGGCAGGGGCGATCTACTGTGACAACCCAAACCATCCACAGAGAGATGTACCGGCAAGAGAAGGTATGAGTGTAGGTCATAAATTTCGCCAGACCGATCTTGTATGTGATATTTTAGAGAACGATTTGAGAAACAACATATCTGATGTAGAGATAGATGAGAGCTATTGTTAGCATACAACCACAAAGAGAAGATATTGAGAAGATAATACAAATGCGCAGTATAAGTAGGATTTTTAAACGGCGGAGAAGAGTAACCGAATGAATAGAAGAGAATTAAAGAATATGAAGGAAGAGAATAGATGGTATACGATAGATGATATATGAAGATATATATAGAGATAGATTAGAGATAAAGATAAGAATGGTAAGATGAAGAAGATAATAGATGAGAGAAAGAATAGAAGTAAATACGAAGAGATATGAGAAGATATAGTAATGTATATAGAGTAGAAGAGGATAATGAGAAGATGAGATTTTTGAGACGAAGATTTTTTAATGAGAGAACCCTTCGAATTCTATCCTTTCCCAGATGCAAATGTTAAGCGAAGTATTGTAGCATAATAGCCCTGAGTGTTTAAACGCGATGCGCATAAGCTAGAATGACAGTAAAATGTCACGTAGAAAGGAAGGATGTGATCTATCAATATTTACTAATGGGAGACTGACGGGAGAAGGCGTGCCCATGATATAATTAAATCAGGGGAAAAATTAAATTGATACAGAAAAAGATGGGTAAGGGTAAAAAAAAAACAAAAAAAACCACCCAGAGGGGGGGAGAAAAAACAACAACGAGGTGGTTATAGGCCGAAATTCCCAACTCTTCAATTAAAAAACGTCCGTTATGGCAAAAATAAATTAAAAACAAAATCCGCGCGGTGGCGATAGGTCAAACTATAACATCCAATTCAGATACTTCGATATAACGAGGAGTACGGAACGAATTCTTCGAATATGATAGAAGTGAATATAATGGTAAAACTTATAGAGCACAGAATTTGAATAATCTGAGACTAAGCATTCTCAGTGATGAAGAAATCCCTAATGCTGAGAGTTTTTAATAGTATTCCGTAAAAGAGAGAGAATGTAGAGAAGTCAAGAAACCAGTTATCACTTTCCTAGATGAGAATATTGAATCGAAAGAAAGAAGAATTGATTTGACCTTGAATATGAAAGAGATAATACCTTTTTATGTACTGTTTCCAATCTCTTTAAATCGAGGAGAGAAGACTGACCGAAGAGGGGCCAGCAGCCCGATAATCGGGCTAGGCAGGAACGAGAATCCAAACTCTCATATCATCAGTGTGAACAGCGACAGGAAAAAGAAAGAAAACAAAGAGAAGGAAAACAAAGAGGGAAAAACTACAAAAGAAAGCCGAAAAAACTGAAAAAAAAAAATTAGGGGAGGCGAATTATAACCTGTAGCGGTGACTCCCAGGTAAGATAACTTACCGCGTATTTCTGTTGAAGATGAGCAAGTGAACCAAGCGGCGAGCGACGCCTAAAAAAAGGGCATCCCGGGAAAAGGCTTAATTAAAGACCCAGCCCTGTGCAGCCCGCGAGAGAATAATTAATAGGATCTCTACAAACCGCTACTCTGAGGAGGGACGCAAAGAGGATGACAAATAATTAAGATAGGAGAAGGTCGCGGGGATGTAGGCCGGGGGATTGCCTCCGTAAGCGGGCAACGACCGGCTCGAAAATTCATTACATTACGGATGTAAGTGATCAGAATTGGGGTGTACTGACATGTCCCACTCCCACGGCGCTCGGCAACCCCTTGGAGGCCACCGAGAAACCCGCGTACTGTCGTAGAACCAGCGGGTCTGTGTTGAGCTCTTGAGTTTTTTTAGAGGATGGCTGGTAGGGCGAAAAAAAAAAAAGGCAAACAGGAGGTAGTACAGGATCACAAGGGCACTCAATTATCGTCGGCCGAGCTACACGCGGGAGAAGCCGCATGCGGGAGTAAACGGATGAAGCAAATAAAACGGCAAAGGGGGCAACAATGGGAACAAGGATGGCACACAAGGTGGGTGAGAAAAACAAAGCCTAGTAACCGAAGTTGCAGGGGAAGTGGCGGTGAGTGTAAGGGAGACCCTGGCAAGTTATTTTTACCTCGCCGAAAAATAGAGTAATTTCGTTCGCCCGTGTAGGATAGATAACTATCAACTTAGTGATTACGAGAACCCGAACGCGAGCGCTATGAGGTACCGGGGAGAGGGGGGGAGGGACAGGCCCGAGCCGGGCGGGAGTAACTAAAACCTTTCTTATTACTCTCCTCACAATCAATTAATATTTCTATCTCTATTTCGTGGGACTGCATCACAACTTCCGATCATTCCACAGATCTTACGATAGACCACTCTATTCCCAATAAGAGTACAACACTCCTCCACTTTTAGAAAAAGAACAACATGACAATGAATTCCTTGTAAAAAAAGATGAAAAATTTCCGACCGCGACATCCATGAGAGACCGCATCCATCATATTACCTGTACATTAAACAATATTCCATATGAAATTTAGAAGAAATGATAATGAACTTATAATACCTGATGAGAGAGAGAGAGAGATGAGAGAGATAAGATAGAAAGATAGATAGAGAGATGATAGAGAGAGAGAGACACCCAAAGACCAAAGAGCGGGCGTTCGGGGACCCGCCCCGGAGGGGGGAAAGAGGCCGACCCGGGCGGGCCCCGGAAAGGCCAGAGACCCCGATCGCCGGCAGCGGGCCGGAGACCCGGGGGGGTGCCAGGAGGGGAAAAAAAAATAGAAAAAGGAAGAGAAGCGCGCAAACAGGAAAAAAAGGGGTCACGAGCTAATTATTATAGAAGACCACGGCAAATGTCAGAGCAGGTTCGCGTGTACCCTTAAAGGAATGAGAGAATAAAAACAATAAAAAAAAATAAAAAAGAAGGGAAAGACAGGGCGGGCAGGGGCTTGTACATGAGAGAGAGTAGTAACGGGGCGGGGAAGAAAACCGGGGTCGCCCGAAAGGGCGAGAGGGTGGCCTTGTGCCTGGAGTGGAAACATGCTCTCTATGAGAGCTTCCAAGAGAGGAGATAGAGAGAGAAGTGTAAAGAAAAGAATGAGAAGAAGAGAGTCCAAGAGAACAGATTGAGACCTTTAAGGAGAGACTAAGAATTCCTTTGAGTAGATGTACTTATCAGAATACGTGAAAGAGATCTTCATGTGTGAAGTCTTGGGTCGAAGTAGAAACAGAGAGAGAATAAGACTATGAAATTAATGAGATTAGAGAGCACGAGATTTAAATAGATTAAAGATAAAGAAACTTGTTCTAATAAGAAGAGAGAGAGAGACGAGATGCATAATGAGGCAAAATAAGATGAGAAGGGGAGAGGCAGAGCGGGAGGAAGGGGCGAGCGATGGAAGAGGGGGAGGGCGAAATATGGAGTGGGCAGAGCGAGGGATGAGCCGAGACCCAGGCTGTAGATGACAATTAAGCATGCAAGTAATAACAAGAGCCGCGCAGACGGGGAAAATACCCGAGAGAGGCTAGAGGGGGATAGGTGAAAGCGAACGATAAGGAGAAAGGAAGCAGGAATATCTGTCAGGAAGGAGGGAAAAAGGTTGATAAAGTTTAGGTGGGTTAGGGTAAACGAGGAGCTAAAATAAAAAAAAAAAAAAAATATATTTAAAAAAAAAAAAGAAAAAAAAGGCGGGATGAGCGCGGAAAACACGGGAGAAGGCACGGTGGGAACGGAGAGCCGAAGGGAGCGTTAATGTTCCAGCGGGAAGGGAGTAGGGGAAAAAGAACACAGGGGCAAGGAAAAAAATGCGAGTGGAGAAGTGGGGGAAAGGAGAGAGGGAAAGAAAAAACCGGAAAGGGAGGGGAAGGACGAGGGTGTAGGCCTGAGAGAGAAGAGGTGAAGATGATGAGAGGAGAGAGAGATAGAGAGAGAGAGAGAGAGAGATATTGACGAGATTTAGATTTGCAAAGTAAGTGTAGAGAGATTGAGAGAGAGATTAGAATTGAAACGAATTAGATGACGAAAATGATGAAATTGATGATAGAGATTTACTGAGAGATGTAGTGAGATTGAAGAGAGTATATTGATACCGACAGAAATGAATAGAATTTCTATGAAGAAACGAGTAGAAGAATGATGAGACTGTTCATGAGAGAATGAGAGGAATTTTTTATGATGAGAAGACATTAAGAGAGAGAAGGAGAGTAAGATAAAGGATAAGAAATATTAGAGAGATAAGAGAGAAGAAAATTAGTAAAGAGATGATAATTATACAAATTATATGAATTATGATATAGAAGATATAGATAGAGACCGTAGACACCTGAGAGTAGAAGGATGAGGAGGATTAAGATTAGGAGCGGCAGCGGCAGCGGCAGTCAGGCAAAAGCGGTACAGAGGAGGTGTGGGCAAAAGCTAGGCGCCGGCAACGGCTAGCAGGCATAAGCGGCGCAGAAGTAGGGGGCCGTAGGAAGGGAAACATAAAGAGTGAAGATAAGGGTAAATATAAGTATAGAAGGAATAAAACGCAAGAAGAAGAAGAAGAAGAAAAGAAATGAAGAAGAGAAGATAGAAAAGAGATATAAGAGAGAGAGAGATATAATAGAGAGTATAGGGAACCTATGAGAGTAGTTCAATCCCAGAGGAGCTGGAGTGAGCCGGAAAATTGAGAAGGAGCGGGCCAGGGGTGGGGGGAGCTAGGGAAAAAGTTACTATGGAGCGGGTAAAGGGGACTCAGCAGACGGACCGAT
>JABUQX010100173.1:10000-12500 GCA_015478945.1 Trachelipus rathkii
TTACTATAATTATTAACAATTTTTTTTTACATATTCTGAACTAAAATTTCACCAGGATTCCAAAAAATGTATTCCTTTTCGCAGCTATTGTAGTTTTTGAGATTTGGATTGTGGTTTTAGACTGGATTTCACCTATATATATATATATATATATATATATATATATATATATATATATATATATATATATATATATATATATATATATATATATATATATATATATATATATATATATATATAAATATTGATGATTTTACCCCTGGAGGCAACACAAAATGAAACTATTCAAAAATTAAGTTATTTCTTTTTCACAGCTATTGCATAACAAGCTAAAAATAAAGATTAATCACATAAAAGTTTTTTTAAAGATATAATCAGTGCTTTCGCACTTTCGCACAATCTCAGCAATCCTTTAACAAATCTGTAACCCAAATTATACCTAACAACAAAGACCTAATTGATAAATTTAAAGCATATTTACCTACCCTCTCAAAACTTTACACACTCCCAAAAATACATAAAGAAAACACACCTCTCCGCCCGATCATCTCTAACATAGATTGCATTACTTATAAACTTGCAAAATGGCTTTTTGCTGAACTACAACCTTTAATAGGCAACATATCTACATCCCACATAAAAAATTCCATACATCTAATACACAATACAAAAGACATAATTTTCTCTAGCTATATAGTAACCAGGTTTGACGTCACATCATTGTTCACTAATGTCCCCATTGACACCACACTAACCCTCTTATAAAATCATATACAAACACACAATATTACTTTCTTTATACCTTTCCCTCTTATCAAGTCTCTTATCTTACTTACCCTTGACCATGCCTATTTCAGATTTCAAAATAAATATTATAAACAAATTTTCGGCCTCAGCATGGGATCCCCACTCTCCCCCACTATTAGCAATATTTATTGAAAACTAACAAAAATACATAATATTCCCCCATCCAATGTTTCAATCCATTTTTTGGTTTCGTTATGTGGACGATGTTTTAGCCCTTATCCCCAAGGATCAAAATATAAACAACTATTTAAATTTTATTAATAACATACACCATAGTTTAAATTTTACCATAGAACTCTCCAAAGATAACTCGATTCCTTTTCTCGATCTTTTAATTTCCTGGACAGACAATAGCCATCCCTCGTTCCAAATTTACCGAAAACCCACCGCTTCAGATTCATATATTCACTGGTTTTCATTTCATAATTTGTCAACTAAAAAAGCCATACTCTTCTAATTTAGTTCCTACGTGCTCTCAGAAATTGTGACAACCTACACTTAACCAATGAATTTAATTTTATCATCAACACTTTCAAAAAACTGAACTATCCCCAACCCTTCATATTTAACGCTCTTCACTCAGCTAAAAACAAATATTTAAATCCTATTATACAACAAAATTCTTATACTAACATCTTACCTATCCCGAATATTAACATACATCTTATTAAAAAATTCATACCTCCCGACATTAAAATCATTAAATCTAACATGCTAACTTTAAAACATTCATTAAAACCTAAAGACTTTCCATTTAAACAAAAAATCAGGTATATATATATATATATATATATAATATATATATATATATATATATATATATATATATATATATATATATATATATATATATATATATATATATATATATATATATATTATATATGATCCCTTTTTCAAATTTCAATAAACACTATTTAGGAGAAACTAATAACATAGACACAAGAATAAATCAACATACACACGACCTACGCATAGATAACCCTTCCTCATCTTTAACCATACATAGAAATACTAATAACCATTTAATTAATATCAGATCCCATAAACTAGTCATACCTATTCAAAATACCAAACAAAGAAAAATCATCGAGTCTTTCCTAATCAAAAACTCACATAATTTTAACACCAAAATAGGAAACCCCCAAATCGATGACTTTACGAATTTTCATTTAAAACAATCTCCTAAGCTTAAAAATTATCTAAAACAAATTCAACCTAGCACATAGTCCATTATACCTTCAAACAACCATGTTGCCAGAAAAGAAGAAGAAGACAATAAAAATTGGAGCTGTATTCTTTCCCAACCTCCGTTCCTGAAATTTAGTTCCTGAAGAAGCAGCTCGGACATGAGTGCGAAAGCTCGGATTATATCTTTAAAAAAACTCTTATGTGATTAATCTTTATTTTTAGTTTGTTGTTATGTAATAACTGTGAAAAAGAAATAACTTAATTTTTGAATAGTTTCATTTTGTGTTGCCTCCAGGGGTAAAATCATCAATACTTATAAATACTGCGAGAAGTGCAGACTAAATTATCTATATATATATATATATATATATATATATATATATATATATATATATATATATATATATATATATATATATATATATATATATATATATATATATATATATATATATAGGGTGTCCCAGAAGACTTTTTTAAATTTGGGATGTTCTTCGTT
>JABUQX010100173.1:25000-27500 GCA_015478945.1 Trachelipus rathkii
GTGGCCAGTGTGTATCGTCTCTTTAAATTCGGAGACGGGATCTCTATGAAGCAGGTGTACGCAAGTTTGTTTTGATCACCTTCTGTTATTGTTTTCTCAGCCTCGCCCTGATTGGCTGACTCGGGTGCGGTTGAGCCAATCACAGAGCTTGGGGGGCGTGGCTTCGCTAGCTCCTCCCTCTTTTTTATCAATTTGCAATGTTCTGTTGCATTGATGGGTGTTGCAACTACATTATCAATGTTGTTGATCATTAAATACTCACTTAACGGGTTATTCTTCTTAGTGATTAACTCCCATGAGATGCGATATGCCGATAAGAGATTTAAACTTCGAATTTCGCGTAAGTTGTAATTTTTATCATCATTACTTTTATTGTATCTATTAATAAGTTCACGGGATTGCGTTAATATTTTTATTGGTCTATTAGCCAATAAATATCCATATTTTTTCAAGAGTTTCGTTAAAAGCACCAATAATTTTCCAACACCATCATATGTCTGCTCTGTAGCTGATAAAAGGATACTGAAGAAGGCTATCGGATTTCCTCCCTCTGCTGGTGTTGATAATATGACTGCTGCGGCAGCGGTATGGGTGTTGTGTATGATGATGTCGAATGCGCTGGAGTGGCTGGGGTAAGTTAGTGTATTGGCGTTTCTGATGGCTTCTTTACTGTCTTTAAAAGCCTTTTCTCCTGAAGGGTCCCATGTGATTTTTCTATTACCATATGGTTTTCCTTTTAAATAGTGATAGAGTGGCGCGGTAATGTTTGAGAACATAACCACAGTAGAACGATAAAACCCAATTTTCCCGAGATAACTCCTTAATTCCTTTATAGTTTTTGGTTTTGGAGTATCTAATATCTCCATGATTTTATCTTCGTTCGGCCGGATCCCCACCTTATCTATTGTGTACCCAAGATAGTTAATTTCAGTTTTTGCTATCTGACATTTACTCAGGTTAATGCTGATGTTGAAGTATTGTAGTCTTTTCAGCACCCTTTCAAGGAGGATCATATGTTCTTCGACCGTCTCAGAATGTATAAGTACATCGTCCATGTATGCGTGGACGTTTGGGATTCCTTGCAATAGAGTATCCATGAATGATTGGAAGATAAAGGGACTTGAAACAAATCCCATCGGTAAATATTGATAAGAAAACGATCCTAAATTAGATGTTATCGTGAAGTATTTTACGCAATCTGTATGTAATGGCAGGGTGTAGTAGGCCTGAATTAAGTCCAATTTGGTGTAGATCTGGCTTCCTTTAAGGGTAAACATAGCATCATTTAAGTGTGGTAGGCCATAAGTAGCGATCTCCACTCTCTTATTGAGTTCTCTGAAGTCTGATATAAGTCTTACGCGCCCACCAGTTTTTTCTAAAACGCTGACGGGGAAGGACCATGGGGAGTTGGATCGTTTTAACACTCCTGTGGCCACAAGATTGTCAAATTCAGCTCTGGTTTGGGAGTAAAGTTTGTGAGGAATTTTTCGGGGTCTTAAAGAGATGGGAGATCCTCTTACATCTACTTTATAAGGATAGGTATTTGCTAACTCAATTAATATTCTTTCAGGGATGAAGGCGGTTTCCTCGTCAGTAGTTATTTGACCGACCTCATCTATCAATGCTGTGCTCATTCTTGGATTTTTATTATTTTTGTATTTTTCAAAAATCTCATTCCATATTTGCATCTGTTTTATTTTTATATGATGATTTTCCGGCGAAATATGGGTTCAAATAAACTTTATATCGGGCGATAAAATTTCATGCAAAAGATTGTAGGACTAGAAGAAACGTGCAAAATATTAGGATGAGGAGTAAATGCTAGAGAAGAGGAAAGAGTTTCATGCGCATAATTAATATTAGAATTGTAAATTTTCTTTAATTTAATACTATTATTTGTAACAGAATCAATCAATAAATCGTTTGTAAAATCGATACCCATTTGAAAATTCTTTAAAAATGATAAACCTATAATGTTCATAGTGATACTAGTTACATAAAATGTCTCTACATACTTCCTACCAAGACCTAAGTCTATTTCAATTGTTTTTACATCATAAATAGCTATTTTTGAATTATTTGCTGCATACAGAAATCCCACAGGCGGGCTGTGATCAGCACGAACCCCCTTTGCAAGAATGTTTTTGCAAGAACCGGTATCGATTAAATAATTTACTCCATTAATACAATCATAAACTTGGTAAGAGATTAAGTCTTCGATTTTACCGACTTGCTCGTTCACCGCCACATCGGCTGCAACTTGTTTACTGTCACCACAGCTATCGTTAACAGCACTTTGGATGGGGTTTGACAAGCTATCTGTTTTATCGACTTCACCGACCCTTACCTGGTTCATAATTATACTATGAGGTAAATTTAATGTAAAAAATATATACCCTTCATGCATAGGGCTTCTAGTGGTTACAATATTGGACTCATTTAGCTTACCATAACACTTCAAGACTGAAGAATCATTCATAACAATATTTTGATCGATTAA
>JABUQX010100173.1:37500-40000 GCA_015478945.1 Trachelipus rathkii
TCTTTAATCTTCTTTCATTTCTATCCGTGAGACTTCTTCTTCCTTCTTGGTGAACTCTTCTTCTTCTCATTAATCTTATCTTATCTTATATTATTTTATTATAATCTGCTATTAATCCTTATTACTTATCTTCTCTCTTTACTATCTTCTCTTCTTCTCTTCTAATCCTCTTCTATTAACTTCTTTCATAATCCCTTTCCCTTTTCATAGTAATATGTAGTATATTGAATAAGTTAGTGAATACTATTTTCTACATTTTTTAATGGAATATCACTTTTTTTTATATTATATGACGATATTAAAAGCAGAGGGTTGGCGGGGGGGAATCGGAGACAATCTTTGAGTTTTACATGCCTTACTATAATACTACACTGTTCTGAAAAAGATCACAAGTGTGACTTACATTATGAAATGATGCAAACATAAATGATTTACAAGGTGACAGAAAAAAATATGATGAATAAGAAGCAATTCCGTACCTTGTGAAAAGCACGTCCAAACGCCTATCACACAAAAAAGAGTTCAAAAGATGTTATTTATAAATTAGGTTTTCTTGATTTTCTTACACACACAACACACACACAACACACACCACACACCACACACTACACACACCACCACCCACACCCACACACCACCAATCGATAAGAATTAATTATATATATAATTAATAATATATTAATTTCTATTAAAATGTTTGGGAAATTTCAATATGTAGTATTACTGTTTAATTAAAAGTCTTGAAGGAATTTATCAAAATTAAAACCTTTTACTTTATGAAGTCGTCAAAAGTGGGTCACAGACTGGTATTGAAAGGAAAAATTAACGACAAATGACCTAATCAGCAAATATAGAATTCTAATTAGAAATTTGAAAGAAAGCGTCATAATAGTTAATAATTTAATGTATTAGATTTTGCCTCGTTGTTTAATGGGACTAAGAGTTTTGCCCCAGCATATTAAATTACAGCATATTTTTTATAATTCAACCACAAGACTAAATGGAAGCAAATTTGTTAGGGCAGAAAACGGTCTAATATTATGTATCGAGTATTGATCTATAATCTTATGTGCCTCGTAATAAGGTAAACTACTTAAAATGGTCAGAATAATTTAATATCATCAGAAAAAGACCGTAAGCTTAATAATATATCATTAAATGAGTGTAAAAATTGGTAATGACGCCAGACGCGATTATTAGTCGATCTTACTATTGAATCAATGAGGGTCAACAAAAAGCAATAAGAGAGATATAAGCTTATATGTAACAAACAGAGTTTCTAGAAAGTGCGTCTCAGAATTGCTAACCGTATTTCAACAATTGCGAAATTGAAAGAGCTTTGCTGTTCAAACCTAGAAGCAATTCGTAACAAAATTAAAATAATGATAATTATAATGACTGATTTAGTTTACACAGAAAACTCTGATAATATAGTTACAATCACTGAAACATAATGGTGTCAACAACTTTAATAACGATTCGAGGATTATAATATTTCAGGTAAATTTCAATAAATTATATGCTGAATTACAAAGTATTTTTCACAAGTATAGAGTATCAAATAAATATAATATATAGGGTATATAATAAGGAGGTACGTTAATGTAAATATAAGGATTTAATTTAATGAACGATATTCAAAATTCAAAGTACTTTCATTGACTTAACTGATAGTAAAAGTACTTGATGGTGTTACAATATTAAAATTTCCGAACTATTATAAATAACATTGAATAGATAAAAATCCGAATGTTAAATTAAATGTTATCGTGTCACCGTTCCTCACAATCGAAAAAATTAATGCAGTGTTGGGTTTCGCTAAATTAAGCTGACTACAAGTTCAGTATATATTAATACTAATTTTGCACAACTACAATTTATAATAATTAAATTATTAATAATTTTGTAAATGGTAGAAAAAAATATTAACATTCCAACTACTGCTAAAATAATTATAAACAATATGGAGGCGTTGCCTCGTTCAAGCCAAATAAATCGCACTACAAGGAAACAATATTTAAAGACCTATGCTTCTTCTTTCACCTCCTCTAGAACACCCTCTTCAGTTCGGAAGGTAGTTCACAATATTTATCAGCGCTTTAATCTCTGCACTCTTTCGAGGTGTCAAATCACTTCTTTTACCAATTGTTACTGAAAATTCCTGATTTTAAGAACGCCAAATTTTAATGGCTTTAAGGAGAGCTTATCTATATATGATTGGATGAACTATTAAAAGGCAGAAAATGCAAATAATATGTTGGAAACGTTTCTTAAAAAATTCTAAAGTAAAAAGAAAAAGATTTTGTTCCATATAAAATGAAACTAACTTCACCAAGTTCAAAACCAAGATCACACTACATTAATATTTTGTAATAACAGTTTTGGTGTTCACTTTAGAGCCGGTTAATTATAGCGCTTCTAGCCGTGTATACCTCTCAATCTTCCCTTCAGCAACTAGCCTTGCAGTGGACTGTAAAGTCTTCTCTAGTCTCGGTGTTCT
>JABUQX010100173.1:45000-62588 GCA_015478945.1 Trachelipus rathkii
TACTGGACTACATCCGTATAAATACAGCAATCAATATCAGTACTATACAAGGTATTCGCACAAACTAGTGAGGATCCAATGATCAGGTTAAATTTCTCCAGTGAACACAATATGCTATTGAGCACCTTCCTGTTCAGGAATAGCGCGTTTCATCGATTGTTGTGTGAGTTCTTTATTACGGTATATCACTGTGATTGATTAGTTTTATTGAAGATTGAGAGCCGGGTGACAATTTTATATTACTTGGCGCGTAGTGCCACATTCAAATTTGCACTCTTTGCATTTCACTTCGTTTAGAGGATTTCCATCTGCGAGCTCCTTCCTTGGTTTTGCACCTGTAAACTATCAATGAAGCGCTTTACACATTGCTGGGTAACTAGTAAAAGTGAACGCGGCGTTTTATAACGGGTCTTTCTGGTGGACTATAATCTCAGCGCACAGTGCGGAAAAACCGTTGGTATCTTCTCAATCGCCTCATAGGATTGGTCGGCGCCCATGAGTGGTTGTTATTAACCCGCTTTAAACACTTAGACCGCGTTTATTCACATCACTTCACTCCACTAATTAGGCCGCTTCGTCAATTAAGGACGCGTAGATTTCTTGTGTTATGGCCGCGGTAGATATCCACGCATTGATGTGAAATCGACCACAAACGCCCTAAAATATAATAAACCGAACTTTTTGTGTGTATTACGCATATATATATATATAATATATATAATATATATATATTATATATAGGAGGCTATTGGCCATATATACTCAGAATCATACAATTTGCAGTACTGGTAGTGTTAATTTTTGCCTTAACTCATAACCCATGAACGCGTGAGTACGGTGAATCACATAAAGTTTAACGGTTGAACCCGCAACTACTATACTTTCAGTAGTCACGGTGAGGGTGTATTGGAATTATAATTGCTGTTGCATTCACAATGTGTTCAATATCGACAATGCAAATCCTATTCCATTGTTTAGTTATAATTCAGCTAACATTCTCACTAACTTATGAGAATATAGATCACCACTAGTACTGTAACAGCTATAGACCCCTAGCTCAATAATCCATTCCCCAACAGCTAATAGTGCATGGAGTAATTTAGGTGGTTTTGATCATTTATAACCTTAATTATATAGTCGAGACGGAGAAATATACTTATATATAACTAGCAAATTACGTACCTTTAAGAATAAATTCTATATTACGATTTATCATAATTATTGTTCCACTTCTTATGAGTTATATTTTTGCATACTGCTTGTATCTGCATATATGTACTAGGTCATATTTCTGTAAATAGGCTATCTTAGTTAACGTCATATGAGCCAATGGTGCGTTAATTTTGGAATTGTAGTAGAGTAATAAAAAGAATATATATATATATTTATAATATATAATATATAATATTTATAATATATTAATTATATATTATATATTTATATAAATATATTATAATATATATATTAATAATTAATAATATATAATTAATAATAAATTAATATATTATATATAATATTATATAATATATATTTATTATATATATTATATTATAATATATATATAAATTAATATTAAATAATTAATATTATATATTATATATATAGCATAAATATAATAATATAATAACATAGTTTAGTCCCAATAACTATTTAGAATTATAAAAAGGTAAATGTAAAGAAGCTCAGAAATAATGTTTTGCACCTTTTTATAAAAATTACAGCAAATTTAAAGAATTTACTATTTCCATATTAAAAATAAGGTAGTTGAAAATCACACCATTACACACACACACACACACACAACACATGTCATACCGTTATCGAATTTAATTTAATAATCTACCACCACACATCTATCTTACACACACACAAAACAATTTTAAATCATTAATATCTGCACAAGATATTATCAAAATCTCGAACTCCAATTTCAAAATTACAACACGGTCATTACTAAACATACTTCTTCGTAGCTCACAGTCTGGGACATTCAGAGGTCGGCTATCGCGTCACCACTCCGAGTGCGGTGATCATACTCTAGCTCGTTACCAATACACACCAAAACTCCAGTAGGTTCCCCGTCTTCTTGCTTACTCAACTATATACTATTGATTATTTCATAACAGCCTATTTAAAATATTAAAACTCGCCCTGCGAGAGCTCACCATCGTGAGCATAGAAATACAAAACTTTTGACGACGACAATATAACAGTCTTATATGTAAGGCTACGTGACATTTATATTTACTAAAACATAAAAATATTAAGTCAAAAAATCTTGTCCATGTTTTATGTAATTTGTATGTGAAATGTGCAAAATATAACAAATAAATATTTCAATGTTTAAATTATATGTAATCCTCAATATAAGTATTCCATAATCCAACTAATAATGTATTTTCACAAACGATGGCGGGCATGAAGAGAGAGGTGATGCGAATCAAGAGAGATAGAGCAAAAAGCTATAGCACATACGAACGAGACGCCGCATAAAATAAATTAAAAATTTGAAATAAAATTGGCATATGTATTAATGTAAAAATTTATATCAAACAGGAAAATACAATATATGATATATAATACGAAGATATATAAATGATTACATTTTTATAAAATGATTAACATAAGGTTCATGAATCTGAAAATCATGACAGAATTTAAATATAATTTATATTTATTAACTAGTATGATTAGATAATATTTCTAAGAAAAAAATCATCTCCCTCACCTCATTATATTATTGTTTAAGAACATATCTCTCATATACTTATTAAAATATCTATCTCATAATATATCTATTCCACATTCTTCTTTCATATATATTATATTAATATATATATCTACTATATAGCTATGTTGCTAGAGAGTAGAGTATATTAATGCATGTACATTCTTCTTTTCCCTATTATATAATAATTTCTCTCCATCTCTTCATTTCTTCTCGTTCACTCTAGTCTAACTTTTAAAAGATCGCCCTGCGCATCCATTCTCTCTGGATCTTTCTCCTTTTTTTAATCAGTTAGCGATTCAGTCTGTCCAATTCTTGTTAATTTTCCTTTTCGCAGTTCTCACTAATACAATTAGTTATACACTGATTCATCTATAAGAGGGCAGAGGCAACTTGAATGAACTTTGAATGAGTCAATTGTTACAAAGTCTTTTTATTCTTCTTTTAATATTATTCACTGAAAAAATTAAATTGCTTTAGCAAGAAATAATAATAACTAATTAAATATTATTATTAATAAACTATAATTTAATTATTATAAATGTAATAAATTAAAACAAATTATTAAACCTATTAATTTTAAACATACTAAAATTAATTAATTTCCGTTAGAATTTTTAGAACTATTATGTAATATTCACATTTATAAATTTCCTTATTGGAATATATTTAATTGAACTTAATTAATCTAAAAATCAGTTAGTTAAGTCGCTGAATAACACTGTGTATAACCCATCATATTAAAATTCGGTATTCATACGATACATGAATTGAGCCTCTGATATATATATCAGAATAATAAGTTATTGCATAGTATGATTTTCGTTATTAATATATTTATAAAGATTCGTCGCCAGTAGCAGAGTAATTCTTATCTTGATACATAATATACATCGACACTTTATATTACAAAAATATTACTTTATTATCTATTATTAATATTATTTTATTATTATTTTGATTTATTTATAAATAAATTAATTTATGAGAGAGTTAGTATAGGGTACTAGATATTTTAGAGATTTATTTTGTAGAATATATTTAGTGATAAATTATTAATTGGAATATATTTATATGAAATAATAATATTACATTATATATATAAATATATATATAGTATATATACAGACTTCGAAAAAAAGTTATTTGATAATTTATTATAAAATTACTATACTTAAATTTAAGAAACTAAAATCATTGTATCTTCCAGGACCTAGTTTTAGAATATAATGTTTCACAGAATATATATGTTATCTAATAAAATATAAAATGTATGAATATTATGTAATAACTAATTAGCATAATAGTATATATATATATATATAAATATATAATATTATATATATAATATCTCTCTTTAGTTATAAGATAATATATATTGCATCTATTGTATTACACTATATATTATAATATATATATATATATATATATAATATTATATTATAATTATTAATTATATACTATAATATAGTATATATATAATATATATATTTAATATATATATATATTATAATATATATTATATAATATATATATATATATATATATATTAATATTTATATATATATATGATTTAATTATTAATAATTTATATATAATAGATATATTTTTATTAATAAATTATATTTATATAGGAGAGAAAATATCAAAAACTACCTTCATTATTAAATGATTCAAATAGACATTTGTTCTAAAATATAACTTACAAAAAATTTCCGATACCATTTATAACCATCATAATATAATACAATATATTTATTATTTTGTTTCTCTCAAAAATATATTAATAAAATAATATATTTATTAAAGTTACATAACCTCACCCCAAGATAAATTAACCTATAAGATAAATTAGAAACTATAGCCGATTATTTTTTCCATCTTTGAGACTAAATTAGGCTGCCTAATCTTAGGGTATCAGCATATATATGGAATAACATTGATACATAAAGGTTTATTGGGATATAATATATAATGGTGGTCAGTTCGGTGGTAGGACTTTCAATAGTTAATTTTAGTATTATGAGGGAAAAAATTAATCTTGGACAATACTGATAAGATATATACACCAACATATAAATTATTCAATTACACAACTCTAATGCAATACAAGGTATGTAATGATATAAATATATTATAATATATAAATATTATATATATGTTGCCATAATATATAATATAGATATATTATTATATCTCTAAATATATGTTATAAATATATCACTTAAACCAGATAGGAGATAATAATTATTTAGCCTATTTGCTAGACATAAGGACTGAAATCAAAGGTAGTATAGTATGTAGTTTGTAAAATTACGGAAGATTTTTAAATAAAAAAAAATATATGTCACACATTTTAATATAAGGTGCGTGTAAAATCTGAAATTAAAAATGGAAATTAAATAATTTTTTATATTTATTGTCAATATTACTTTTAGAAAACCTAGAGACTACTTTAAAGTGTAACGCGCTTATATTATGAATGAGAAATTAAGTAATATATATATGATATTTAATGATATATTTATATTATAAATATATATATTATAAGTTTATTTATTTAAGTAGTGTATTTTAAATATATTTAAAATAAAATATATAAATTTATTATATTATAATAATATAATATCATTATTTAAAATTAGTTATATAATTTATTAATTTATAATTATATAATTTATTATTTATTATTTATTTTACAATTAATAATTATTTGTTTTCATATAATTAATATTAATTATTCCTAATTTAATTTATATTATTATTATTTTATATTAATTATATTATTAATTATTATTATATTATTATTTATTTAAATATTATATAATTTATATTAATATTAATATTATAATTATTATTATTATCATTATATATATTTAATTATTATTTATTATTTATAATTTATATTATTTAATGTATATTAATTATTATTTATTTATATAATTTATTATTTATTATAATTGATAATGAACTTTCTTCTCCAGTCTAGGTTTATATATATATTATACATTGGATATAATTATTAATTTTAACATTAATAGGGAATATATATAATTTTTATTATTTAATTATTTAAGATTGAATTTGCACTATATCTATTCAATAGTATTTTTATATGTATACATCACGAGTTAAGCATGAGTTACTTATCTTAATTATTATGATGCACACATTATTTATCTTATGGGTGGCCATTTATTTAATTATTATTAATTTTATTAACATTCTTATGAGCATTATTTAATTATATAATAATATATTTAATTATTTAAATTTAATAAGTTAATTTATTTATTTAATTATTTTATTTAATAAATATATAGATTACCTACTACTACTGATTATTATAATCATTTTCAATTATTCAACTAATTATTATTATTATAAATTCATTTTACTTAATATATTATATTATTATTATATATTATTATATTAATTATTAATTATTTTAGTTAATTTATTATTATTTATTATTATTTAATATTAATTAATATTAATATATTATTATTATATTATTATTATTATATTAAAGGGTGTCCTGTTTATATAATCACTAATAATAGTCACATATAGGAATATAAATTAATATTAATTCATTTTAGTTGATTTATTATTATTATATATGTATATTTATATATATTATGTTTGTCATGATTAAATTTTGGACATTTAATTACTAATATATAATATATTTAATGAAATATTAATATATTAAGTTATTATATTAAATATATAATTTATTATGGATTGAGGGTGAGGATATTGTACCTACTATATCGGGTATAGGTTACTTTATAATATTCAACTTAGAGAGCGACAGCTATGTCCTTTTTTACTATTTATACGAGTGACTTCTATTCAAAATAGACTCAGGTCTCGAGCCCATTATTTGGACGTGTAGCACTCGCCAAAGTGCCAGATTGTAGTGAGTCACTCAGATAAGTTTCCATTGAGGCTCCTGACACTCTCAGTGTATATTAATATATATAATTGTATTTATATTCATTAACAAATATAGTAAAAACAATACTTTTTATTTATATTCGTAATTGTTTCCTCTCAGAAAATAAATATAAATATAATAATATATATTTTAAGATTACAAATTATAAAAAATTCTTTTGATAAAATTAATTTATAAAATGCAAAGATATTATTTATACACTATTAAGTAAGAGATTAATTTTTATGGATTATATATAAATATATGTATTATATATATAATAATAATTAATTTAGTTATGAATATATTAATTATCAAATGCAAAGATATTTTATATAATTATACAAGTAGTCATGAACGTAAAAATAAAATTTAATTAAGAATGGAAAAGCTGATGAGATAAATTTATTATTATTTTAGAATAACAAATGAGAGTATTATGAAGATAATTATAGATAATAATGAGTCAATATGAGATTACAGTTTTGCATATACATGCTGAAAGATAGTAGAACACGATTACTCGTGACTTTAACAGAGATATGTGTATCTATGCAGTGTGAATTCACATAGCTTATATATTATGATATTTATCAGAGAATGCAAATGCTAATAAAAAAGTGACTCAAGCCGAATAAATATAAGAGTAAGAAATTCTCGACGTGAGCAGAGTATTTAGTAAGTGGAGTATATTAAATCACTATATTCATATATACTTCTGAATAATAATAGATAAATACATGAGTAATAATGTTATAATTACTATACGATTGAAGTAAGACTTAATTCTCACAGTAGAGAGTAAAGATAGTGCAGATCTGATGACTGGATAAGTAATATGCAGTATTAAGCTCAATGGTGAATATTGAATGATATTAGGACTAATTAATATATGTACAGTACATAAAAGGAATCTATTCAAGAGTATATAATATATGATTATAGTTATACCTATTATAGGTTTCAATACTATCTCTCATAATATATAGTAGAAACAATTATATATGGTGATCCTAGATTAGAGATTCTATAAAATGCTTTTAATTAAAGTAATATTTTTATTTATTATGGTTTTTTATATTATCATAATATTTATATTTTATTTCTTATAATATTATGATTTATATATAATAGATTATTATAAGAAGTCCGTACGCAATAGTCTTTTTAACAATATACAATATTTATGTATTTAACTTTATATTAAAATTATTTCTTAAACATTATATATATTTATTAATACCTATAAATGAATATCTAATAGAGTAATTACCAAGTGTCCTGGGCATCGCCCAGGCACGCTAAATTACATTATTTTTATACTAAAATTAAAGGTGTTAGATTATTATTAATGTTCTTATAATGAGATCTTTTAAGTGTCATTTTGATACGCTAAATTGATCACAAGTGAAATAATAAGATATAAAAATTAGAGAGAGTGGTGAGTAACACCTAATAATAAAATTATTTATTAAATTAATTCCAATATAAAAATTGGAATTACGCCAGTTTGTTGATCCATTACTGCTTAACGACTCGCCTACTTAGTGTTATTCATAAAATAAAGCTTTTTCTGCATGGTGTTCAGTGCTACGATCAATCTCTCAAATATATAAGAGCAGCTAGGAATGACAGCATGTTTGTTACAAACTGAGTATTATATATCTTATATGAACCTATTATTCAATGATATAAAATAAATATCTTATTTTATTTCTTAAGATCACTAATAAATATTTCAATTATTATAATTAATATAATATATTATATATTATATATATATTATTAATATAAATATTATATATAGTACTATATATATATATAATAATACTTATATTATTAATACTTATATATATATTATTATATATATATATTATATATATATTTCTCTATTAATATTATATACTATTATAAACTATATATTATATTATTATATATTATATATTCAATTATGATATATATTATATATATTATATATATATTATATACTTATATTAATGTGTAAAAACTGTAACCTTATATCGTCTACTGATCAACTTTGACTATTCGCATTATTATATCGAAAGAGACATATTATCTGAGATTTATCGAAATATAAATCGAATATTTATATTAAGTTGGGTGGCGTTAAGACTCAGATCTTAATACCCGGGTTTCAGGATTCTGAATCTTTATTACCGGTACTATTATTTACCCCATCACTTAATTATTATATTAATATCTTATAAATATATTTATATTATATTAACTATTTATAATTTAATATTATAATAATTATAATATTTATCAATTCTATATATATATTATTATCATATATTTATATATATTTTTATAATAACTATTATTATTATTACTATAATACTCAATTACTATATATATTTATTTATAATCTTTCATATATCTAATCACTATTGTTTGGAGCTTAATAGGTGGATATATTTATATTAGTTATTGGTAGGGTCTTTACTGGTCTCATAGGGCTCTATTTCTTCATTATAATCTCTATATATGCATTGATGACTGATATTATGGAACGATACGCATTTATATATGAAAATTATATATTATATATATATATATAATTTATATATATGTAATATATATATATATATTAAATCATATATAATTATATATATATATATTATATAATATATATATATATATTATATATATATATAATTTATATAATATATATGAACGTTAACTTTAAAACTATATGAAAATTTTAGAAAAAAAAATATTTATTTATTTTCACTTTCATGGGTTGATTTTAAGGAGCAAATGGGCTTCTGAAACATTTATATCATTTCATTCAGCAGTAAAATAATATCTGATAAACTATCCTTCATTCAGTCAAATATAAAAGAGAAACACAGTTGACAAATATATAATATATATATATATATAATATATATAATATATATAATATATATAATATTATATCATATATAATATATATATATATATATATTATATATAATAATAAGTATATATATATATATATATATATATATATATTGTCGCTTGAAAAAGGCAAAGGGTTATTAATATTCAAGTCGGATCTCGGGGTGAGATTCTTTCCCGATGCTCGGGATTGAGGCATGTGGTGAAGAATTACCACACACACACAACACATATATATATATATAATATATATTTAATATATATATATATATATCTTAATATATATATATATATATATATATATATCTATATTATATATATATATATATATATATATATATATATATATATATATATATATAACAGTGAGGTGGAGGATCTAATGAGAATCAGTGTGAGTGCAGATGCTGTTGAAGAGCTTCAACATTTTAAACTAAAATATAAACAAAAATTAAACAAATATAAAATTTTAAAACTATAATACCAAGTTTTAATTTTGACTTGACATTAAAGATACTTACCAACATAATTCTGGTCTGGTAAAGTTTCCTCAAAAAGAAGAAGAGGAGTCGGAAAGGAGACACGTTTCTCCATGTTGAATGATGGTCCAATTACCATGCATCCCATCAATTGCTATCTCCAATGACCCAATTATCTCGCATCCCATCAATTACTATTACCAATGTAGCAATTATCACGCATCTCATCAATTGTTATCCCAATGGCCCAATTATCATGCATACCATCAATTGCTAACCCATGGCTAATAATCATGCCTCCCATCAATTGGTATCCAAATTGCCCAATTATCAAACATCCTATCAATTGTTATTTCCTATGGCTCAATTATCATGCATGCCATCGAATAATATCCCGTGTGGTCAAATTATCACGCATGCCATCAATTGTTAATCCCAATGTCTACCAACCATTTAACAAAAGGTTTTAAAACTGTGGGTTTTAACTTTTACATATGAAACTTATTAAAGTAAATTATATTTTATAAAGTAAATTATTTATATGTCTTGAATTCGCGTTTAGGTACCGTTAAGGAAGAAAATAGCTTCATCACTTAACATGATACGCTTATCCATCCGTGTATGCTGCACATAACATTGACGACACTCCTCACGACAAACTCGATCATCATCATATAATTCCTGGACTAACTTGACAATAATAAAATGGATGAAAATAAATTGTGTTTGGATTGCAATGAATCGAACTCTTGGATTCGATCTTTCCGCAATCCTTTTCTTACTGGCTCACATTGACTTTGGTCGAGCCTATACCAAAATGGCCGACAGGAAAATCGGTCGATCGGAAAAGAGTCGACATTTGTAAAAAAAAAAAAAAAATCTGGTTATTTTAGAGTTTCTATAACGAATCTAACAAAACTTTACTTAACCTAACTTAACTTAACTTTAATTAAGCTATAATAACTCCTGCGGTGGGCTGTACGGGAATTTTTTTTGATGGCGTGTTCGGCCATTTGACCTGTCGACATATTTTCCTGTTGACTCATTTGATCGAGTCCCCCTTTCTCTACACGACATCTTCCCAGCGCAGATATTTAAGGAACAGTAAAAACTCTTCGTAGAACATTCGTGGTCGATCGAGCGTTTTCAGCTTTCCTGAAACGAGCGAAGATTTCACTTTAAAAGTATTTCACATTGAAGCCATATACAACCGAACGCGCTTTGGTACCACCATCCTTTGAGTACAGTAGCACGAATTCATTCATCCTTCTCTTAGCGACCACTATGCAACAATTTGAAAAATGATAAATTATAGAAGACATATATATATATATATATATATATATATATATTATATATATACTATATATATATTATAGTATATAATATATATATATATATTATATAATATATATTATTTATATATATATATATATATATATTATAATAATTATATATATATATATATATATATATATATATATATATATATATATATAGGTCCTGTTTTGTTTTACCCCGTCAGTTTTGATTTTTTTTTTGTTTTTTTTTTTAATATATTGCTAGTATATGATACTAACAATGAATTTAAGTGGTAACGGACACGATTCAAAAGTTCGAAATATTTTAAATAATTTTTAAAAATCACATTTATATTAAATTTTTTCAAAAATGAAATTTTTTTTTTTTTATAATTACGTATTTATCTCGAAAAGTACGACACTTACAGAAAAACCAATTACATATTTTGGAATCAGCGTATAATCTTAAAAAAAATTAATTAAATAAATAAATAAATAAAAAGAAAAATAAATAAAAATATTAGAGGGCTCGAGCTGACGGGGGGCAGAGGGGGGACGCAGCTTCTTAATTATTATTCAGAATAATAATTAGGAAGCTGCATTGACCCTCTAGAATGTCCCCAGTCAACCAATAATAAATAAGAATAATACCAAGAAGCCGCATGGTCCTTTTTAGACTGTCCAAGTCAACTAAATAAAAATAATATTAAGAAGGGCAGCATTGGCCCCTCTAGAATGTCCAGTCAACCCATAAAATAATAAAATAAGAATACGGTAGAACAAAATTATATGGTCCTTTTCAGACTGTCTCAGTCAACCAATAAAATTAATAATTAAAAATAATGAATTATGTTACCTCTCCCGGGAGTATTTGATTTCTCATTATAATAAAATAATAATTAGAATAATAATGGGCCTACCTAGACTGTCCCCAGTCGACCACACTAAAAATTAATAATTGAGACCGCCCGCATGGCCCCTCTAGAATGTCCCGGCCAACCCATAAAAATTAAGAATTAATGAATAATTTTAATAATAATTAATGTAAAATTAATGAATAGTATTTTAATTAAGAAGCACGAGGGGCCTCTCAAAATATATAAACAACATAATTAGATAATTAAGAATAAAAATTAAAAGTCGCATTGGTCCTCAGAATGTCCCAGTCAATCCATAAATGAATTAATAAATAAGCATAATAATTCAGAACCCGCATGGGCCTATCTAGACTGCCCAGTCAACCCATAGGACGTAATAGTTTAAGAAGTATTTTATCTTAATTATTAATTTGGTTGACTGGCACAGTCTAGATAGAACCACGCGGCTTCTGAATATTAATTCTTTTTTTAATTAATTTTTGTTGGTTGACTGGGACAGTCTAGGTAGCCCCATGTGGCTTCTTAATTGTAAATAACTTTTCATTAATTACATATATTATTATTAAAAATTATTCTTAAATTAAAATCTTTAATTATGGGGTTGACTGGGACATTCTAAGGGGGCCAATGCGGCCTTCTCCAATTAATTATTTTTTATTGTTGACTGGAAAGTCTAAAAAGGACCATGCGGCTTCTAAGTATTATTCTTATTTATTATTATTTTTTGACTAGGACATTCTAGAGGGTCATGCGGCTCTTAATTATTATTTTTTAATTATAATTATTATTTGTTGACTGGGAACAGTCTGAAGATAGGACCATTTCCGGCTTTCTTGAGAGTATGTGTTTATTAATTAAGGGTTAAGGCTGGGATATTCTAGAGGGGGTTCATGGCGGCTTGTTAAATAGTATTCTTATTATAATGTATTATGGGTTGACTGGGACAGTCTAGATAGACCCATGCGGATTGTACTTAATTATTCTTATTTATAAATGAGTTGATTGAGTGGAAACATTCTAGAGGGGCCCAATGCGGCTTTTTTAATTATTATTTCTTAATTTATTAATTATTGTTGTTGACTGGGACAGTTTAGAGGACCATGCGGCTTCTTAATTTATTATTTACTATTCATTAATTACATTATTATTATTAAAAATTATTCTTAATTCTTATTTTTAGCGGGTGAATGGGACACTCTTAGATTGGATTCTTGCGTCTTCTTTACTGTCTCTTTATTATATATATTATATATATATATATATATATATATATAATATATATATTATATATATATATATATATATATATATTATATATATATAGTCTATATAAATTGAAATTTATTATATACATATATATATATATATATATTTCTCCCCTTTCTCACCAAGCTCCTCCGTGTAGGGTCATCCCCTGTCGTTTGCAATGCTTCTCCACAGGACCCTCTCTTCGTACAGTCGATGTTCCTCCACCTGATCCAGCGTCCATCCCCTCTTCGCCACAGCCGCCGCCACTCCATCCTTCCATCTTTTCCTTGGTCGTCCCGCCGGTCCTCTACCTGCAGGCTGCCATGCATAAAATCTGGCTGGGTATCTATCTTCATCCATCCTTCTGATGTGTCAATACCATCTCATCAGTTGTTGTCTCTCGATCAAATCTTCCACCGCCTCGACCCCCAACTCTCTCTTATCTCAGTATTCCTTCTTCTCTCTCTTCTGGTCACTCCCCACTATCAACCTCAAATAACCCCTTCCATCTCGCGCCGTCCACGATCTTCTCCTCCGTTCCTATGCTGTAAGTGTCCACGACCTCCGACCCAAACAAAGTACCGGTCTCAGAATCGGTGTATAAAAGTGTTTTAACCTGTCTCGCCACATGTCTGTTTCTCAGCAAGCGGATACAACTGACCCAACTCCTCTAGAGTAAGTCATATTCTTTCTCTATTTCACCCTCATCATTCCACTTGCTTGTATTACCGTAAACTCCCAAGATACTACAGTTCCTCGTCTGTTTATTCTTTCCCCAACCGATCTGCTATGTTTAATGTTCTCTCTTCCCTAGCTATTCTTCATCAGCTTCAGTCTTTCTCATATCATCTTCATCCCCGTCCGTCCCGCAGCACTCCTCCTCTCTGATCAGTACTCTCCTGTAACGTCTCCTGTCTCTGCAAGCCAGATGCAATATCGTCCGCATATGCCATTACAAACAATCTGCTCCTCCTCTACACCAATCTCTCGCCAATATCACTTGTCCATATACATGGATGAACAACAATGGTGAACAACAACTCCTCCCTGTCCTAACACCTGTCTCAACTCCAAAACCCACTGCCTATCCCATACGCTGTCCTGACGGCACTTTCACTTTACTGTGTAAAGTCCCTTATCAAACTCTAATCAACTTGGGTTCTATCTGGAAGTAACGATCCTCGAGTGTCTCCCAAAGTTTACCCTAGGTACACTGTCAAATGCCTTCTCTAAATCCACAAAAGCCATATACATTTCCTTATACCACTCCCAGCTCTTCTCTATCATCATCTTCAGAGAAAATATCAGATTCGCTTCCTCGTCCGGGCCTGCATCCATACTGTGCTTTCATTCAGCTTGTCTTCGACTCCCGTCCTGAGCCTTTTCCTCAATATCTCTTTCATATAACTTCATGGCATGCGGCAGCAACGATGCCCCTATAATTTGAACAGTCGCCCCTATCTCCTTTTTGAACACCGGGCATACAATCGCCCTGCCCCACTCCGCAGGTACTCCTCTCCACTCTCCAGAAATCATTAAACATCTTCAACATCAATCGCATGACCTCCTCACATCGCATTATCTCAACCGGCAGCCCATCACATCCTGGACTCTTCCCATTTTTTCATATTCCCCATTGCCATCTCAAACTCTTCCATTGTATATATAGTATATATATATATAATATATATATATATATATATATATATTATATATATATATATATATATATATATATAAAGAAAAGAGATATATAGAGATTAGTTATATATATATATATATATATTATTATATATATATATATATATATATATATAGTATATATATTTCAAGTGACGTCACGAATCTGAAAAAATAAAAAAAAATTAAAAAAATCAAAAAAAATCAATAAAATAAAAAAAAATCAAAAATTGATTTTTTTCTAAAAAAATCAAAAAAATCCCCAACCCTGGAAAGAACTGATCATGTGACAGATTGTTATTTTTACCTCACTGACTTAGTTGGTAAGAATTTTATTACATATATTATTTGACTAATTTTTTAATCATTAAATATATTAAACTTATATCTCGATATATATTATATATATTATATATGTATTTATAATTTTTATAATATATATGTTAATTTTTTAATAAATTTATATATATAAATATATATATATATATAATATATATAATATATATACATGAGTACGTCTCACTGCATGAGTTTTATTGTTTATTATTAAGGACGAAGAGTGACAGAAAAAACAAGCATAAAAATAAATGATTGACTTCCTCCTGCCAGACGCCCAGTTCCTCATGGCCCAGAGGTACCCATACCTGAACGACCTGTTAATCTGGATAATTTCAAAGAGAATGATCAGGAATTTGAAGAACTAGACATGTCTTCATCATATATCGCCTCAAATTCAGAATTAGAACAGCCTAATCCTTTAAATCAAGTACAACTGAACGACTTGACCAGAGATTTGTGTCTATCAAAAGAGTCAGCCCAGGTACTTGGGTCAAGACTTGCTGAAAATAAGTTACTGGCTCCTTGGACAACATATTACTGGTACCGTAGCAGAGAGGAAGAGTTTCGAAAATTTTTCGCCGTTCACGAAAATACTATTCTTGTATATTGTAAAAATATCAGTGGATTAATTGAAGCTTTAGGGTTGCCCTATAAACTAGAAGAATGGAGACTTTTTATTGACTCTTCAACAAGAAGTTTAAAGGGTGTCTTCTTACATATTGGAAATAAAGCAGTATCTGTTCCAGCTGCACACTCTGTTCAATTAAAGGAGAACTACGATACCATGAAGAGTTTACTGGATGCTCTCAGGTACAAACTTCATGAATGGAAGATATGTGGAGATCTAAAGGTAAGAAATACATTAGTGATTTTTATTGAAAAGAAAATAATTTTTCAATAGAACAATTTATAGTTGCTTAATTTAGATATACTCACCTTACTTATATGTTATTCTAAATTTGTAATACGTTGCACTTAAAAGACAAAAAAGAGTAATATAGTATTTAATATAGATTTCACATTTACATTAAATTTGTTACATTCCTGGAGATTTTATATTAATAAATATTTCCTTTTTTTATTTTAGGTTGTCTTTAATACTTGGGATGCAAGGCGGGTACACGAAATATCCCTGCTTCCTCTGTTTATGGGATATCAGAGCCAATGAAAGCACTATAGCCGACAAGAATGGCCATCTCGACAGTCCTTTGCCTGGTTCCCATAATGTCATATATAAACCTATCGTCAACCGTAATAAAATTTTACTTCCACCACTTCATATAAAATTGGGATTAATGAGAAGTTTTATAAGGGCATTAAAGAAAGACAGTCAAGCATATCTTTTTTTGGCAAGAAAATTTCAACAGGTTAGTGATGCCAAATTAACTTTTCGAATATAAGGATGCTGATGAAGGACGCTGGATTGGCTGAAGTGATGAGTGAGACAGAACAAAATACATGGAAATCTTTTAAAGCACTTTCTCTTAATTTTCTTGGGAATCATAGAAGTTCAGATTATGAAACCACTGTAAAAATTTTAATACAAAACTTTGAAATCTTAGGAGTGAGAGTGTCTATAAAACTCCACTTTTTAAGATCCCATCTTGACTACTTCCCAGAAAATTGTGGAGATTACAGTGAAGAACAGGAGGAAAGGTTCCATCAGGAAACTAAATGCATGGAAGAAAGATACAGGGAAGATGGGACATTAAATATGCTAGCAGACTACTGTGGTGCTTGAAAAGGGATTCACCAGAACAAAAATACAAAATAAAATCTATAAAATCATCTTTTCTTTAGAAAAAATGTTTAAATTGCTATATTTCTTATTTGTAATTGTAATATTCATATTTATTATCAAGAATTACATCAATTTCACAATTAAAAGTGTCGTTTCACAGTTTATTAAATATTATAGATGATTATACCAAATTCTGTATTATAACATACTGTTATTTAAAAAAAACAGGTCATAAGTATAAAAAATTGACCTGATTGACAAAACCCAATAGCAAATTCGAACTTTCAGCGCATTGAAATACATAAGAATTCGATTAAAAAAATCTTTGACAGCAAAAAAATAATTTT
>JABUQX010100174.1:0-7500 GCA_015478945.1 Trachelipus rathkii
AGCCAAGTCGGTCCTGCTCTGTAAATTTCTTTTTATACTTCAAATAGGCAAATTTTTATTAATTTTTATTCAAGTCCCCCATGCTATAAGTATTCCTATATAGAAGTGTATATTATATTACAATGAACCTGTTTGTTTGTTTAAACAAATGTAAATGTCATTTTTATTGAGTTAATTATTGTGGGCTTTGCATTCACTAGTTTTTCTAATTAGTTACATAGATGGTTTTCCTCTTCTTATTTCTTATTTCTCAGGTGTTTATAGTTAAAGGTTATTTTATGTTCATCAATGCTATTTACTCATTTTGAGGGAAGTTTATATTGGTGCCTGTGGGAATAGTGAGAGGGTTTATTGTCTTGCTTATTTGAGTTATGTTTTTATTTTTTGTTATTATTTATTTTAGCCAATCAGATTTCAATAAACCTATCTTACACTCAGCCAACTTCAGATCATTGAAACTTTTACATTAGCCATGATTTCAGACACTAAACTGTCCATTTTTAATTTTTTTGTGGCTTTACTGTTTGTGATACCTAAACCCGTTGTGATGTAGAATCATACCTAACCCCCCCTTTTCTCTAGTTATTGTTTTATTTAAGTCAAGTTTGGTGAAGGGTAGAAGAATTATAATTTGCTACTTGTCTAAATTAAGGAGCTTAAATAACAGAACAATTTGCTAACTTGCTCTGAAGATGGGTATCTACAGGATGTAACTATTTAGTTCAATCAACATTGAGTTGAATGTTGTCTGCTTGTGCATTTCTTTTTTATTTTTATTGTTTTTGGGTTTTTGTGTTTGATTAGGTCCACTTTGTTTTTTAATATCATAAAAATGCGGAGTGCCATGAGTTACAGTTTTTTAACATTTATTATTTATATTTGATACTACTAGTGTTTCCAATTTTATGATTCAAGTGACCCACCCTTAATTCAACTTCTCCATTCTTTTTGATTTTTCTTGCAATTTGGATCAGGTGTTTTGAAAGTTGGCAACTATAATTTCAAATTTTATGGTCCATTGCAAATCTGATTTTGCAATGTTTGACAAATGGAAAACCTCACCATTTTTGTTTGTTCAGTATTTGTTTTTTGTTTTTGATTCACATCAATATTAGTAGCTAAAGCTACTGTTTTTTTCTCAACTTGTGATGTTGTTCTTAATTAGTGTATGTATTGCATTTTTTTTGTATTTACTACTAACGACCACTCTACAATTCTTATTATGAACTTCTAATTGCCATTATTTAAAATTTCAATCTAATAGCTGGTAACTGTATTATTGTAATGTTTTATATATTGGGTTTGATATATTTCAGGCAAACTATTACATGAATCAATTTAAATATTTATTTTTAAACTATCTATTTTGGTTCTATTAATTTACAACAGTCATTAACAAAATTATTATGTTATTTTAGCTTTAAAAGTTTTCAATATACTGAATATGTTGTGAATGACTTGTTACTGAGGCACATTTGAGCAAGATTTTTTGCATATATAATCCCATATCTCGCATAGGGCTTTTCTTGTATGAAAATGTTAGCTGGACCTTTGTGTTGTTTCATTAGACAGGAATGTTTAGCAAATTTATTGTATTTCTCTCTATCCATTATTTCCTCAAAGTTTTTTATAACCTCATCAAGTGCTTCACCAGGTTCCATCAATTCAGAAAGCTGTGAGTTCGGTCTTTTAAACAGAGAAACAGTTTCAATATGTTATATGAGAGAATTGTTCTCCAAAGTGCTTATTTGATACCTATGTTCACTGCTTAAGGATGCAACGCTGATAGTTTATATTATTTTTTTTCACAAATTTAATCTGCGCTTTCAAATGTGAATTAAAATGTCAGTCAAATTTAGTTTATTATATCATTGATAGAAGTATGCCAAAAACTACCTTCATTTTAGATTCTAAATAGACAGAAGTTACATCATTCGTATATAAAGTTAAACTAGCCAGGATCTTAATTAAATTTGTATGAATGACTCTGGTTCTTCTTTTAATTAGAGTTAAAACTTGTGAATAATGAGGTTGGTGTTGCCCCATCACTAATCATTTCTTCAACAAATTTTTTTTTAACTCTACATTTGGCCACTATATCCTCCATTTAAAAAATCTAACTTTTTGTTTTATATGCTTAATAGGTAGTAAATATTTAATAATAAATATTACAACAGTACTTATTATACAAGGTACATATAGTATACTCTAAATATAGCAGTAATCTATCTATTTTTATTTATTTTATTATATATAGTAAAATCAATATATTAATCTATATTTTATATATATCTAAATATATTTATAAATATATCAAAACCACGGATAGGTAGATATATAATTATTTATATTATAGCTATATATATACTTGGTCAGTCTCGATAGGCCTATGTGGCTTCAACTCAAATATTTTTCTATAAGTTTAATTAATTACAATGATAGTCAATAACTTTACATAGTAATATCAGTACATAAGTTTATGTACGTATTTTTTGTTTTTAATATGTTGTAGTCTCGATGGGTCCCTATTGTGGCTCTATTTTTTCCGTCGATAGCCCTATGTGGCTTCAAACTTTTATTTTCTTTTATATTCAATACCTATAACTTTTGTCTCAATAGCCTAATGTGGTATTTCACAAGGGCCACAATATTTTTTAAGGCCAACCACACCACGAATGAGGAGGGATATATTCAGTCATGTAGATGGAAGATTCGAAAGAGAAAGTTATCCTGTCGACTGCGCCAATTACAGTAAAAATATATGAAGAAGAATTCTTGGGGGATCTCTTCAAAGATAGTTGATTTTAAAATTATTATATAAAACTTTTAAAATATTTATAGGTTAATTATTAATCATATAAAAATGTACTTAAAAAAAATCGTGGCGGGGGCAGAATCTCTTGAGTAGACTGATGTTCTTCCCTTCTGTGAAACTATTACCAATTTAAGGCTACTATTCGGTTTGGAACCATAAATGAAGCCATTGAAAAGGATAGGAACTTTTTTTTTAGTTCTATATTATTATGATTAATTAAATATTATTATTATATTAATATTATTATTATTATTATTATTATTATATTATTTTATTTTATTATTATTTATTAATGTATTATTATTATTATTATTCATTTTCATATATATATTTATTTTATTATTATTATTATTAATTATATTGTTTTTATATTATTATTTATTCATTATTATTATTTATTTATTTATTATTATTATTTTGGTGAATTTATATTAAATTATTATCATCATTACTATTATAATGCTTAAAACCATTGTTAAAATTTACCAATGACTTTTAATCTCTTTTTTGAAATTAGATAGTAAACTTTTAGGTAATTGTATTTAACTATTAAGTTTTAAAAGTAGGTCAGATTCCATTTTGCATGAACCTTATAGTTATGGAGGGCGATGAAACTACATACCACCAACAGCAAAGTGAATTTGTTATGGAATGCTTACCCTTTTTAGAAATGGAATTTCCTCTTTATAGTGAAATAACTTTCATCCAGGAGTGCAAGCCTCTTGTTTATCATAGCCTGTTGCTAACTTTTTCTTCAGGCCTAAGTATTGTTGCCTAGGCCCACTTATGCATGAGTATGAAAATATAAAAAAAATATATTGTATTAGTTTACTTATCAATAATTTTTCTTTTTATTCAGTGGCCACTTTATAAAGTTTGGATTTTTATTTTTTATTTTTATGTATGTTTTTATTAGGGTTGTGGCAAAACCATAACCAAAGTTCTGCCCCCAGGCTTATGAATTTCATGTCTGCACCTTTTTCCCATTGCTCAATGTTGCAAGAGAATTAGGGTTGGGGCTTTTGCTATTCGTCAAAAATTCCAAAGTCATAACAAAAGATCTCTGACGTCATGGCAAATTCCAATACTTTTTAGTGTGCATTCAAAGCCAAGCTCATGTGTATTTAGTTAATTTTTTTTATTAAAAAATATTGTTTATTATTCAATAATGGATTTAAAATCAAATCACACTTCAATATGGCCACTTGAATAAAAAAGAAAAAAATAATTATATATATATATATATAATATTATAATAACTTTATATATAATTATATATTATAATATATATATTATATATATAATACTTATATAATATATATATATATATTAGCTATATATTATAATATATATATATATATTTATTTATATATATATATATATATATATATATTATATATAATATTATATATATATATATATATATATATATATAATATATATCATATATGTATAATATATATATAATTAATATATATATATATATGTACTTATATATAGTATACTTATATATATACTACTATATAATACTATAATATAATTACTATAATATATATATATTACTAATATTATAATATTATAAGTTAATAAAATATAAAATAATATAACATTGTACCATACATAATATAACATTATACAATGGTTATTTTTTTTACACGAGGGTGAGTGCCAATGGAGTGAATGCGAGTGGCACTCCCCTGAGGCAAATCTAACCGCTGTATACCTACTAAAAATGAGATAGTGCGCACAGTCACGTCGCAGAGATAGAGGGTCAAAGAGTTAGAAGTAGGGGACAGATTATTAAGTCTCTTAGCTTTAGACTCAACCCTATCCAATGAAGGGTGGAGCGAGCCCCACCCCAATCGTGAGAACAGTACTGCCTACAAGGGCGAATAAGCCTTAAATACCTCCACTGGAGTAGCTGTGCAGAAAAAAAAATTTCACTTCTAACCTGACAGGAAAGACCGGCAGTTTTCTTTGAGGCCAGCTTGCAACCCATTGAAATATGAGTTTCCAGACGAATTTATTGTTTATTGTTAAAGACAAAAATGTTTACGTTGTTTACAGGAGAGACTTATAGCTGTCGAAGGAAATAGGAAAGTTTGGGAGTTGTTTTTGAAAGGGAGATGTAGAAAGTTGAGTTTTTTAAAGATTTGAATTTTAACAGGTTGCGGTGACCACACCGGGAAATCCCACCGATCGACAAAAAAAAAAATAAATATATATATATATATATAATATATAGTATATATACTACTGATAGTATCTAATATTATATATTATATATATATATATATATATATATATATAATATCATAATTTATTATATATATATAAGTATATCTACTTATATTAATATATTATATTATTATATATATATATATTCATATGGTAAATGAAAGTATTAAATAAATATTTATGAAAAAATTTCAAATTCAAAAACAATTTACTTCAAAAAAATTTAGTTAAGTAAGTTTTTTAAGAAAATTGTTTAGTGGCATTTTTATCTTAAAAATCTCAATATTGCACTAAGAAATGTCTTAAAGAACTTAACTTCACTTAACTTTCTGAACATTTAATTTAGGATATTTTTTTTTTTTTTTTTTTTTTTTTTTTTTTTTTAAGAAGCTTTTTTTTTACTTTAAAAATTTTTTCGGAAAATATTTAGATCAAATACTAGATATTTACTCATATAACTGTATTATATAATTTGCTGTATAAGATTCACTCACGATGACGTTCATTAGTGCTCAAGATCGTTACGGGAATACTGGCACTTACTCGCTTATGCAATGTTTAAAATTATTAATAATTAAATATTTTGACATTTTCAATAATCACATATTATAAGTTAATTGTAAATAAACAATTATCATTTATTTTTACCCTTATTTTTGTTTAATTATTTTATATTAAACAGAACATTGTGACAAACTGGCATTTTAGGACTTCCGAATTAGACTCTGGTATGGCATAATAATAAGAAAATACATGGTGCTATCACAATGTCCTCAGTTCATAAAGCAAAAGCTGCATTTCGTTTTATAGTCGTCCAGATTTTAAATTTTCTTCTGCAATATTCTACGAATCCCACAATGAACATTTGTAACATGCAGTGCTTGGAGCCAAGTCCAAATTCTAATGAATATAATTACTATGCTAGGGCCTACATGTTTAATCTAATCTTAAATTACCTGAAGTATTGGTATGTCTAAAACTAATGGGAATTGCTAATGTACCTAGTGTAATATATATATATTAATATATGTTTTTATATATATAATAATATATATTATATAATTATATATATATATATATATATATATATTTACTATATATAGTATATATATATAATATTATGGTACTAGTAGACCAGAGGGGTGGTCACCTCTGTTTTTATGAAAAATCATAGGATGCACTTAAAAAAATATGTAGAATTAGTATCGAAAATCGTCGCTCTCTTTAGGTAAAAAAATTATAGCTCCAAGTTGCATCCATAAGATTTTTTGGTAATTTGTTACGCTCGAATTGGTTCTGTCTGTGAGTAGTGTCTACGTGTAAAAAAATAATATATAAAGAATAGGTGGAGATACAAAATCGTCGCTCTCCTTAGTAAAAAAAGTTACAGCCTCATAAAGTTAACCAAAAACCCATAGGATTTGTTATTATAGAAAAAAAACAAAAATTTTTTTTGACAATTCACAGGATATACTCTAGAAAAAATAATATTGAGAGAATAGTGAAAACGAAAATCGTAGCTCTCTTTGGAAAAATTACAGCCTCTGAAAGTTTAAAATTTCCCATAGACTTTCATATAATAAAAATTGTGGGCTCACGTGCCTCGTTTTAGGGCCATCCTAGGAGGTTCTGATAAGATTTGTTAATTCTACATAGATTTTCTCGTGTATACCTAATAAAACTTATCATAACCTGCTCTTAGAGGCCTGAAATGGACTAACCTGGATTCGATCAAATATTGAATAAAGTCTTATGGATTTTTAACATTTGAGAGGCTGTACTTTTTTCCTAAGAGAGCGACAATTTTTTACCTTAGTCATTATTAATTTTTTTTAAGTATACTCCCCCTGTGAATTTTCATAAAGAATCGGGGGTTGACAAACCCTCTCGGTAAATTAACCGAGTTTTTTTATATTTTTTTTTTTGAAATCACAGGATATACTCTAAAAAAATAATTATGTAAGAATAGTGGAAATGAAAATTGGGCGTCCTCTTAGGAAATTAAATTATAGCACTCTCAAAATTTAAACATTTCCCTAAGACTTTCTTATAAAACAAAATTAGTGGTACTCGTGCTCATTTTAGGGCCATTCCTAGTTCAAGTTATGATATGATTTATTAATCTATCATATATATTCTTTGTGTATACCTAACAACTTTATCATAACCACTAGAGGGCCTGAATGAGACCTAACCTGGATCATATTTAATATGAAAAAGGGTATTATTCTATATTTGAATCGGTGTATATTTTTGAAAAAAAATTTTAAGCTTAAACAAATTTCTTAATAGAACATTAAGTCTTTTTAAAAAATTGTTTAGTGGCAAGCTTCAGCATAATTCCAGAAGCTTGCCGATTGTAAGAAATTTTCCTTAAAAAACTTAAGAGGGACTTGGTGTCTAACTGAGAAATTTTTTTTGACCTAGAAATGGTTTTCAGAAAATAT
>JABUQX010100174.1:10000-16708 GCA_015478945.1 Trachelipus rathkii
GCCCTATATCTGTCCAAAGCACACAAAAAAATAATAATGTAATTCTAATAAAAATTTTCGGAGTTTTCGTTTACTCCGAATATACGATTTGTCTGGGCTTATATATGACGTCACCAATTTAGGAAATCAATGTTTATTTTGAAATTTTTGTATTTATTTTCACTGTTTAACGTAAGTGCTTTTAACTTTCTTCTTCCGGATAGGACTTTAGGCTTTTAGACTAGCTCTAAATCGGTCCCGTTAAAAAATTCGGAGCGCCATATCTGGACTGCTGGATGATTTAGCTTTATTTTCTGGGTCTCTTCTACTTACGACTGTTTCTTCTCAAAAACACCCCTTACTTTTCGATGAGGCTAGTGTGTACCGCGTTATTGGGGGCGCTTTAATTACAAGATTCCAAGTAAAGATTTTTTTCGGGTGCTTTACGTTCCTAAGCGGAATTTTTCTAAATTTCTATAGGCGGTTTCAGCTAAAACCGTGGCAAAAGCCCCTCTCTTTAATGATCAAACTTTAGTAACGCTGCTCAAGTATTCCTTGCGATAGATTATCGTTCTGTGAAGAAATGTTTATGAAAAACTTGTTGCATTTTATGTCTTTATTTTTATAGTTCTATGATTTACATAATAGATTAATTGGTCGTAATTCATCAAAATTAAAGGGGAAAGGGTTGAGTTTATTTTATGCCAGCTGCTTTCAGATTGGGTTATAAATGTCAAAATGTTCACAATTATATATATGTCAATTTCAAAATTTAGTATATGTTTTAATTAGTGAAGTATGAGGTTAAGATTGAGTTGAAGTTACAGACGCAAATGTTAAGTAATTAAAATAAGTAATTAAATAGTTAAATAAGATGAATAAGATCTTACTAAGCAATCCGAGGCCCGATCGTCTTCGTACTCATTTAAATGAATCTGTGCTGTGAGAGTGTTAAAATGAACCGACAACAAAGATATTCTTTAAATTAATCAGGCTGAAGTATGTGATGTCGACGAGTATATGATACTAATGATTATGCGTCTATATCATATTACTAAGTATTATTATCTATATATATATATATTACATTATAGTCTATCCCTGAGTGTGATTATCTTGATGCATAGTTAATATATAATATATTTAGCTATATAGTGTATTATATGAGTATTAGGTAATTGAGATATATACTAGTATTAGGTATATATATTAGGTACTATATAGTATACTGTTATATAAGATATATATATATATATTATACTATATATATATATAGTATATAGTAATATATATACTGTATAAGTATATATATTTATGTATATATATATACTTTTGTTACCGGAACCATATATTATACATATTCCAGATATATAAGTACTTATATATATTGTATAGCATGGAGGTTAAATCATGGGAGACAATACCGGTTCACAATGTTTTCGGTATGTTTTCATATTTAGTATAGTATATATATAGTTAGTAAGGTTAATATATATTTATATTATATCTATAATACTATATATATGATTATATAATAATAACTACTAGATCTATTAATATATGACTAGTATATTATAGTATTATATATAAAAGGATTATAATATATATATATATATATGCTATACTATATAGTTATTTATAATATTAATATATATATAGTTAATATATATATATATTAGTATATTATGATATATAGTATATATTTATATAGTAGTAGTATTATATTATATATAATATATAGTATTATTATTATGTAATAACTTAAAAATATATATAGTTTTCGGTGCTCTCATAGGCGCTAACATAAATTACACATAATTGTGTATTCTGGTACAACCACGTAAATATAACTTTTTAACGGCCGCAGTTACTCTGGTGCACAACAAAGTCCATGAAGTTTATGTTTAAAGTGAGTGAGATTGGTGAGTGAAATCACGTCATTAATTTTCCACCAACAATAAAAAATAACACAAGGAAAAGGCCCAACGGAGCTACGTAAAAGATTATAATCCTCAAGAATGGATATGCACTCAATATAAATTGGAAACTGTTATTTGAGCTATTATGTCCTAGAATCAAGAATTTTATCGTAGATGACGAGCATGGAATTAATTCCTCGTTACTCTTTCTACTATAATAGTGATTAAAATTTTTGCTCCCCCTTGGTCAAAAATAATTATTGCATCCTTTTTATCTACCCTGTTTACAACCAGAGTAAAATATACTACTAAAAAATACGAAATTGGTTATATTTTGAGAACTCTTATCCAGGGATAACATCAATTACAGATTCATGCAATATATTTAAGATTTAGTATATTGTAATCGATGACGCCTAACATTTCATCTATATATATTGAGTTACGATTCTCTGAGGGGATTTTGGTATAGATCCACCTTATTATTGTATTATATATATAATTAATTATATCTATATATAATTAGATTATATTTATTAATTATTATTATTTATAATTATTATTAGTATGATAATTATTTAGTATATTAATAATACTTATGTATTATTTAAATATTATTATTTAATTATATTTTATTTTATTAAATATTGAATATTGCTTACCATATTTATATTTCCATTAAATTAGGCTTTCGTCATCATTTCTTGCAGTTGGGATAATTATATTTTCCTTTTCTATAAATTATTATTGTAATTATCGACAATTTTATTTAATTATGGTTATGGTAATATACTAATAATATATGGCAAAATGAGTCAAATTTAAACTATAACAATAATAAAACTCTAGTATCTCTGATGTTCCATTTCGAAATAGATATTTTTGTCATAGATTTTATCAAATTCAAGATTTTCCAAAAGATTTATGTTGCAAAATTATAAATTTGTACAAAAATTATTCAAAATAATAAAATATTCTAAAAATTAGAAGTTTAATAAAAAATTAAAAAGTTTTTCTTTATAATATAATTATTTTGTATTAAAGATATATATAATAATACTTGAACTATTATTATAGTGCATCCATCAATATAATATACATTAATATATAATAATAAAAACTGAGTTGAAAATAGTTAATAGTTAATATTTATTAGTTATTTTTAAGGATATAATTTTAAATTATTTATATTTATATTTATAAAACATATTATTATTTAAATTTGTTTTATTTAAAATTAATAATTCTATAAATATGAAATTATTCTATAATAAATTTTGATTATTTTAAAAATCTTTATAGGAATTATCTCCATTCTAGCGTTTGTTCGATGAAATATTTTTTACTACTAAGTTGAATTATATTAAATATTATTGGGATAAAACCTATATATTGGAGAAAAATAATTAATTGGGGGAAAATAATCCTCATGGTAATGGACTTAGAGGGTTTTTTTTTATTCGGATTTAGTTTCACCCTGGGATAAAAGTTAATACTGGGGTCGGTTTTTACTTCTTGTAAACTAATTGAAAATCAAGGTTCGAATAAGTGCAGCTGTAGCCCAAGTTCCATGGCTTTTATACCCACTTTTTTTTTTGAGAATTGGTAAACCATTTTATTTTTTGGGGTTTTGGCAAATAGGGATGGGGTAACATTAATTTCTTGGAAATGTATTTAAACTTTATGCGAAATATAAAATTTAATATGAAGATATAATTGAAAAATTATGGGAAAAACCCTTAGGGAAAACCGTGTGAAAATTATTAATATGGTGAGAATATATTATTGAAGTAAAATGTTATTTCCCAATATGTGTTTTTTCCAAATAGTTCTAAATATCATTAAATAATTATTTAATTTTACTTTATGGGATTTCTACATCCTGTTTTTCTACTTGGGGTTTTTATACAATTAAGCAATCGGCTTTTCAGATTGCCCCCCCTTTTGAAGAAATTTTAAAAGTTTAAAACTCCCTCTAAAAGTGAAGTTTACTGGCGTTAAAAACAATCAATCAAAAAAAAATTTTAAAGTAAAAATTTGAAAAGTAAAGTGAACTGAGTTAATCGTTAATCAAAATATCTAATACTAAAAGTTAATGAACAATATTATTTAGATAAATACATAAAATATTAAACCCTTTTCGATGAGTGCCTTAGGGTGGTGATAGAGAGGAGGAAATGTGGAACCGAAGTTTCTCAGAGCAGACGTGTCTGATGTGTTGGCTGTGTGCTGCGAGTCGCTCAGTATTTCGGGATCGGTTACTGAGTAATGGAAACGTCTGATCGCATTTGAATTCAAAATCATCATGAATTCTTCGTTTGATATTCGTTTGCATGGTCTTCCTTTTCGTCTCATTTCCAATTGTATCTCTCAGTATTATCCCAATAATTCGATTTGCCAGTCTGGAAAGAATAAATATATTCGGCAGTATGGCAATTCAAAAAAATCTAAAAGTATGTTAAGTGTTCATAGATTATTAGAATGTAACGGTTTGTAAATGATTGAAAATTTGAGTTAAATTGGTAATGTGTAAAAAAAAATTTGTAAATATTCAAAGTGTTTGAACAAATGTAGTGTTAATTATTATATTAATGGATAAGTAAATAGTGTAAGCACTATGTAGTTACTGTTAAAATAGTTATATAGAAATATATATATGTAACAAAGTAAAATAGAAAATGAAAAATCTAAAAATTAAAATTCAAAAAAAAAATCTTTGGGATTTGAAACTAAAATTCTATTAACTTTGGTCAAACAAAAATTATATATTTGGGATATATAGGATATATATTTATGGTAAAAGAAGATTAATATTAAATAAATACTCTTTTAAAAATATATGTTAATATAAAATATTAATGAAATATCAATCAATATTAAAATATAATAATTATATTGCTCTTTGGTTAAATAATCAAAAATTTCAAAAAATTAAAATTTAAAAAAAATTAAAAAAAAATTAAAATTCATTTAATTTGAAAATTAAAATCATGTGAGATTAGTGATGTCTTCTAACCTATTATAGATAGGTTAAAGTCTTCCTCTTATTGCGAAACTCTCAGTGTGCGACATTCTAGTAGTAGCTGTATATTCTCTTCCTCTCCATGCTAGATGCCAACGAACTGGTAGTGTATTCAAAAAATAGTGCGATCTGTAGATATAAGAAATCGTTGTTCCTATTAGTTGTTCGCCTAAGAATTTGAATAGCTTTTTAATGTTGTTTCTCTTGTATTGTCGTAGCCATGTTCCAATTAGATCTCTGGTGTTAGCATATGATGAAGGTAACAGTTCATTTTTCAGTTTCAATACATCTGTTTCGCTCATGTGGTGTGTTAACTTCATTGGTATATCAAACACGTCGATGGTCCATGCTTGTATACACATTGTCACCAATAATTCTCTGTTGTGGATGAATTCAACTCCATTTACAATATCTTTGATCATCGTATGTTCTATACTTTCTTCAGATTGAATGCTTCTAAGCTTTAATAATTTATATAAAATTCTCGGGGATATTCTTTTTCCCATACTTTGTTGTGTTACTGAATCTATGTTATTCCAAAATATCGTTAAAAGTTCTCTATAATTAACAGGATAACTTTCTTCGAAAATTATTTTCTCTAAAATTACCTCTAAAATATCACTAAAACCTCCTAGATATACTAGTTTTCTTACTATATGTGCACATTCTGTGCAAAATAAGCTTTGAAATGGGTATTCGAGCAAGATTGATAGATGCCCTGTCATTTCATCACCATTTCTTAATGAATATAATACATTTCTTTGTCTATTAGCTTTAGTTAGTATTTCTGATATATCATATATGGTCTTAGTGTTAGTATATATTGGTTTAATAGATCTAAGTATATTTCTGTTCTTTTTCATTATGGCTTGTGCAATAAGCTCTAACTCTTCCCATTCTTTAACTTCCTTCAGTTCTTGAACTATCTTGCTAAGTTTATTCTCATTACCACTTGACAAACAATCTTCTAGTAGCGTTCTGCTATTATGTCCGTTATATTCTCCTGGTACATAATCATCTAAGTATACTTGTATTCTCGAGAAATCTTCTTGGTTATTCATTAAATGTTCTTTAATTCTGGTGAACACTTCCTCCTATCTTTAATCATTCCTAGGTGATCAAAACATTCATGATCAAACAAATCTATTAATGTCACGCTACTTCCATTGGAGAATACGGTACTGGGACTCTCGGGTAGTGCAACCAGTCAATTAGTTTCGTTTTACCAATATCTTTTATCCCAAAATTGGACAACGTGTCTTGTAATGCCTTTGGGAATTGGGTATCGAAGGAACTGACCATGATCAGATATCACTGTTTGTTTCCTAGTATATATTCTGTGCATTGTATCAAACTGTTTCATAGGTTTCTCTCGATGCCTTTTCTTGACGCCATTCTCGTTCCAAGTTTCTTCTTAGAATCGTCTTAGAACTGTTAGTGACGATCGTCAGTACTCCAACTTTGATAGCTGCAAGATCCGACAATCTTCCTGGCGTAGTAAAGTTATCAACTTGCCAAATCTGATACTAAAAATGATTAAAAATTACAAAGCCATTACTTGATTATCTTGAAAATAAACATGACTTAGACTAATACAGTCTAGTTGTGAAACATATTAAAATGTAAATATAATATAAATTATAAGTTCAGGTAGCAGGTCTGATACTAGCATTAAGTATCCTATCCTAACAGTTTCCTGTTATGGGTATATGAGAAACTTAAAATTAAAGTTTTACACTAACTGTTATATTACTGAGCAGCGGACATTATTTTATAGTATCTATATAA
>JABUQX010100175.1:5000-22500 GCA_015478945.1 Trachelipus rathkii
AATTAAGCTAATAGTTTGTAATTAAATTTTTAGGTATTATTTTTTAAAGTTTACGTTTTATTTTTAGCAGCAAATTTAAAATAAAACTCTATGATAAACATTAATTATTTATTATAATTAATAAAATAATATAATACTTAGTTAATTAATCTAGATATCTCTTAATATTATATTCTTCCTTGTGTTTGATGTTTATATGGACTACCAAGTTTTAATGAAAATTAGTAAAAATATATAATATTTCGCTTCTAAGTATAAAAAAAATATATCCCATAAAAATCTCCTCATATGACATGAAAGGTACAATTATTATGAATTGTTTATTTTATATAAGTTATATATATATTATACTTATGATATAATATATATATAACGATTATTATATTGGTATAAAGGATTAGCGTTAATATTAAATATTACTTAATAGCTTCTAAGGTATAATTATACATATAAAACCTACTACTACAGGCTCTTCACTGATTCAAGAACAACAGAAGAACTTCCAAAGAAAATATAAGTATATCTATACTTTTCTCTCCGTTCAATGTATAGAGTATCTGTATATTGGCCACATTACCTACTATTATATACAATTAATCTACGAGATATTACATGACTATAATCGTAATATTACTAAGTGTTTTCATTCTGCAAAAATGTAAAAATTTTAAACCTTTTATATATACGATTCTATCAATCTCTGTTGAACTCGAGGATAGATCCCACTTAAGCCACAAGACTTTACGTAGACTTCACTTTGTAATCATTAACATACACATCAATGATGCTATCTCACATTCTATTGGACTAAAATAATACCAATAATCTATATTCATGAATTTTTATTTTCTACTACCAAGCACGTCCACCCAGAATACTGGTACTCTTATATCCTACTTAACCCCCCTCCCAATTAAATTAGGTGAGGGGGTACTGAGGGTGTCACAAAGGTTGGGTTTAAACATGCTATATTATTCACTGCTTTATAATTCTAAGAATACTATATTGGATTAAAAGCTGATATTATTATAATTAATTAATATAATTAATAATATCTAATTAATTAATAGTATATAATTAATATATATATATTACATACATTACCCTTATTTTTACTATTGGAGTTTAACAGGCAATTCTGTCTTCTGGTACATCTATCAGAATACGGACTTTGATTTATCATATGAGGTACTAATACCTACAACCGTATATATATCCTCTCACAATAAGTGTCAACCTCTATCGACACTTTCTATTGAAGTATTAAATATGATTTACCTAGGTTACACTAAGGTTCAGACCTCCTCCTATGAAATGGGTTATTAGCCCAGTTTTATTGAGTATTATTTGCCACGCCACTTATTTTCGTTTCTCATATTTAACTCATAATTCTTGTTACTAATAGTTAGAATAAGAGGTAAACCCTCTTCGAGCTCAGATATTACACGTACTACCTTCTATGAGAATTGAATCTTGGGTACCCTATTAACGCAGTATAGTAATATCTTTCTATCTACATTATATAGAACATTCGTCGCTTTAGACGCACATTACATGACCACGTCTGGTAACTAAAACGTAATTGGCGGAGAATTCTTCTTGTGGTGAATATAAAGTACCTATTAATCTTAATCTATATATCTACACCTAAAACAGAGCACATCTGCCGCCCTTATGATATACTCCACACCACAACCTTAATTACTTAGAGAGTTCGCATCATGAATGGAGCAGTAGCCCATGGTTAACAAAGCCCAAGTGGGCAAGTTAGCAAACCAGAGGTGAAACATAGAGAAATGTTATCATTACAAGCGAGTAAGCCAACCGGTGAAGAGAAAATAAAGTAAGCTTTTTATATTTGATCACTTATGGGGTAATCAGGTTGAGCACTCAAACCACCATATTTTGTCAATAGAGTATTTGATGAGAAGGAGGAATTCTCTTTATGGAGCTTTAATATCAGGCACTTAATTGGTCTAATAAATATAGGTTAACCTGACTGTGAGAGATAGATTAGCCTGTGCGCGCGTCCAGTAGCAGATCAACGGTATAATGTACTAGTTAACATGAAACCAATACGCACAAGCGAATAGGTGAATAAAAGAACATATTGGAGATGGTAGGATTTCTAAGTCACTGTTTGGTGGAGAATATTAACCTGAAACTCTACTGCGACTTTTAAGGGTCAAAGGAACATGGTGTCAAGAGATAGTCCTTAAGTCCTTGAGTCGGGTCTAGGATGTTGCACCCAAGGATATATTTGACTCTAAAAGCCACGTACATGATTAAGTTTTTAAGTCCAGTCGATGGCGTAGTGGTCAAGCGGCGATATAACGCAGCTATAACAGCATACCTGTCTCATTGTGGGGGCACAGGTGTATATAACTACTTCTTCCGAACTAGGTATGAATCCTGCAATTGCATGCATGAGGGCGTTATTTTTAAGTTACAATCATTACGTTTATTGAAATATTATGAGTTAAGCCCACTGTCCCCATAATGATTAAACCAGCTCACAGCAGAACGTTTACAAACCACGGTCACAGAAGTAAGCAGTAAAAAACAGAAAGTTTAAAGTAAAGCGCAAGTAAAGGCAGTAAGCGACAGTTAAAGAGGCGCGATAAAGATTGTACAGTGTCACGCTTAATATTATTTATATGAGCATAATAAATAAATAATAAGCATATACTATTATATACCCTTTATAGAGATGTTAGGTTAATACACCTCTATTTGATTTATGCTGATTTAACTAGCTTTAATATAAGTATCGTTAAATGATTTTATATGTATTTTTAATAATAATATTTGTACTTATCGGGTATAATATATATAATTAAAATAGATTATATTATATATATACACCCTGGATTTTTCTTCTTACATATTTTAAAAATTTAATAAATTATAATAAAATAAGTGATATTAATAGATAAAATAATTAAGAAATAATATAGTTATAATATTATAATATAATGAGTAAGTTATAAAGCAGTATACAAAACACATACCCTTAGTAAGATTTAAAGCTCTCTCAACACCACCTTTTTATATCCTTTTTACAATTTAAAATCTTGAAGTCATCAAAAAGATGAAAAGCATTTAAACCAATAAAATAGGAGCAGCATACTATTTGAACAGCTACCTGGCCGATAGATATAGAATGATTTTTTTGTTTTTAGTTACCAAGTCTAAAGTATGTGTGAATACGTAGTAATGCGGAGCGAAAGTCGTACACGTTATATCAGTGATATCTTGTCCTTGTCAAAATATTGAATTAAATATACAATGTAGAGGCTTTTTACATCTGATTCTGTTGAAAACCCTCAGATTGAATGAGTAATATACTGGGTAAAGTACGGTACCACATAGTGTGTTTCTGTGTTGGTGTGTATGGGTGTGTGTCGTGTGTGTGTGTGTGTGTCCAGTGTAAAAGAAGTCTTATTATCACCGGTTAGCCGTCGTGTTCTTGTTGAGATACACAGCTGGAAAGTTACGTGTTCTTTTACTGTTATAGATCGATTGTGTTTTGTAACCATTCTTATGATGTGAGGTTGATATCTATATGTTATTGTCGTGTGTAATTCTGTCATGTATATAGCTAAGCTGCCTACGCCACAATTAGCTCCTTACTCATAATTATAAAGTGAAGTAATCCAGCCCATAAATACTGCTTCTAATCCTACATACCCTATTACTAAATATAATAGAATACCTTCAAATATAAACTATTAATATAAGATGGGTTAAGCACTACCCCTATATTCTGAGGCTTATTCCTCCAGCTTACATAACGGATAAGGCTTAAGAATAAAGTGATGAATAGGTGAGTGATCATTATATATACAGTAGCCCTAATTTAAAAATAATATGAAAGATATTATACCCATCGTGAGCACATTTGCTTTAGTGACACTCGCATATTAGCAATACACATCTTGACACCACTCATTCTTTATTGTAAACACTCCTCTAATACATTTCTTCTTTATGAACAACAGAACTAGCTGGCTACAACCAAAACCACAATTAACATATAGTGGTGTAATGGACTAATTCATTGTAGTTGGCGTCTGGAGTCTTAAACATGAGGGTATCGTGTTTACTATCATGTGTTTATCTGAGTTATATATAAATGTAGTTAAGACTAATGTCTGTGAAAAAGAGGTTATCTATCGATCTTCATACAAATATGTTAGATTGACACTATATTTGAAGTCGGGTCATGGTTAGCGTTTTGTACATCAAAGAATCTTTATTGGTATAAAATGAGGCATGCATTATTTTGTAAATCTAGTTGTGCATAGTGTGAGATAGAGATGTGACAGTAAATAGAAAACGAAATTTGTTTTGACAGGTATTATCATATTATAGTTACTACTGGAACCCAACCTTCTCTGCTTCATGTTGGAATAATTCAAGTTGGGATTTTGATGGCTTTTACGGCAAACAGGCAAGTACGTTTTTTTACTAAAAATTTCAGTTATACTTGTCTTTTATGTTGTTGTAACGTCAACGTTGAAACATTTTTTTGTATTTTAGAGTTTTTGTTTTTTTCAATACCAACAACACACTGCGTTAATAAACCTCCCCGAGTGAGATAAAAAATGATTCCACGGTTTGTCTTCGGGGAACGGTTTAGATAGACTTCTAATAAAGTTAAAGTATATGCTTTACTTTATTGAAAAGTTTTGATAAATTGTCTTAAGCTTGTACTTAATTACAAGAAAAAAATGAATTTCAATGCGAGGTAAATCTTTACTTTATAATTAAAAATGAAAGACCGAAAAAACTCTTCGAGAAGGAAGGTGTTCAGCATTTCAGGAGATGCCAGATCGCATTTATTATATTATATTAATAATATATATATAATCTATAATGTTAGATCAATTATCATTTCTATATTATACGTTTTATTTTAATATATATATAGCAGTAGTTATTTTCAATTGGCATATATGATAAATACATATAAAAATTTTCATTACAAAAACAATACTCGATGTTTAATATTTAAATCTGTAAAAAATGAAGAACTTAAAAATATATCTATGTAGAGAACACATGAATTGCATTAATTTATTAAATTGATATGTTCTTTATGTTCCAATGTTTCCTTTGGTTAACCAATTCCTTTTTTATTTTGAATTTGAGAAATAGGGAAACCTGATAGATTCTGTAAGAATATAAGTTACATTGCAGACCTGGCAGAATGATGACATGTCATTTCGTATATTTTAAAAACAATAATTCACTTCTTTCAAGCATATTATGATAAAGGTATATATATATATATATATATATATATATATAATATATATATATATATCTATCTATAATATATTATATATAAATATTATTATTATATTATTAGATATATTATATAATAATAGTGAAAGAGAATTGTCTTGTCTAATGAAATATTCAAGATCAATTAAATTTGGTATAGTTTTAATAAAACGAGTGTTTCATTAAATAAAATACTTGCCTTGAACTCTCGTTGTTTCAAGTAAAATAATAATAATTAAACGTAGAAAGTAACACCTCTATTGGCCTTCTACTTAGCGGTCTTTGTGAGTGTTCTTTGCTAACGCATGCGACGCTCCGCGGAACTTGTTATAATAACGCGACGATGGCTGTGGACGATGAATTGCGATTCATTGCTCCGTTATTCCGAAACGCATATTTGTATTATTTTATATTTTTTTTTTTATTATCTGTATATATATATATACAATGTTCGAATTTGTTTATATAGTATATTAATTTCTATTTACTTTCTTTCTCTTTCGAAAGAAGGTGACACCATTAAAATAAAAAAAAAAAAAAAAAAAAAAAAAAAAAAAAAAAAAAAAAGAGGTTTCTCAAAACTGAAGTTTTGGATCTCTAAACCGGTCAATCCACAAAAAGTAAGGTAAAAAATTCGGTGCCAAAAGGTCAAGCCAAAAGGTCCAGGACAGTAAATTTGGGCCAAAAAAAGGTCAAGGTCAAGTAAAATTTGGTCAAGGTCACGGTCAGTCAAGGTCAAAAGGGGGCGGAGCTACGGTGTCCAAAATGACTCCTACTACTTATAATATATAATATTTATTATATAATATATATATATAAAAATCGGTTTAATATATTTAATATGGAACAAAAGATATTGATTGAATATACAGATGACACACACCACACTAAGCTGAATATAAAAGTAATAAAGTATAATATATATATTCTATAATGATATATATATATATATATCTATATATAATAATATATATATATTATATATATATATATATAATATTATATATATATATATATATATAATTATATATATTATATATATAATATATATATATATATATTAATTATATATTATAATATATATATATATAAATATATATATATATCTATAATATATTCTATATATTAATTCTATTATATATATATATTTTCACTAACAGATTTTGATAAGATTTAAATTCATTAATTGATTTCAGATTTGTCATTATAATAACCTCATATAATTGTTTTAAATGCCATCATTCGTAAAAGATTTTTTATTATTATGATGTTATCTTTAATGTGGGTATAAATATGTACACAGAAAAAAACAATAATAGTTTCAAAAACATTTAATTCAATGCCACTTCATAAACATATAGAAAATCATTACGAAGAGAATATCTGGAGTCAAAAATTTGAATACGTACAAGAGAGAGTCTTGCATTTATAGAACGAGGACACCCCAAAAATTAGCGAAAGATTCAAGTCGTGAAACAGATGGGTCTTGAGAAAATTTCTCCCCCCACAAAAATTTGGCATATCGAAGACCCCAAATCGCAGGCAATTCGTCACATAAATAATTAATTTTATCGCAATGAGTACCAGCCATTCACATCACTGAAGAGCAGGGATTCATAGACCTATTGCCCATCTTCACTCAAGATATTTTTCCTAGTAATGAAATATTTTGTCGAGAATGTTACCAACTTCATAGTGTAAATTTGGAGATTAGCGTATTTGAGAAAGTTTTCTAAGGCCGATCAGATATCATTTGCTACAGATATATGGGACAGCTGAAATTTCAAACGAATTTCAATTTATTTCTTTAGCTATCACTTGCTTCATGCGAGTTCGAAAAATTTTGACTGTCTCTGCATTGCAATATATACTTATATAATATATTTATTATATATATAATATTTATTTATATCAATATATACTATACATATTACAAATATATATATATAAATTTATATATAGTATATTATATTATATTTATTATATATATATATATATATTTGTAATTAAAATTGAATTTAATGAGAATATTTTATTAATCTTTATTTGAGGTATTTGAGTAAACTTTATTTCATAATAACTGTAAGGGTAGTAATACACCTGTGTACTATGCCTCACGTTTCCGGGCTTAAAAATCAAACGTGGATTTCCGGTATGGGCACCTTTTGGACCAAGCAATTTTTGAAAAATTCTATTCTTTTATTAACTTTTTTGTTTACGGGTTACTGAAAATTCAGTCCTTTTAGCGCGTTTCTAATTAATTCTTACTGAGATGTAATTTATTATTTTATTTTAGATAAGTATTCTTCTAATATTGGTAGTTTTTTAATTTTTCATAGACCTTAGATAAATGTATATCCCTCCTAAATCTGTAGAATATAGATGATCCAAGTGAGGTAGTATAGTTCCTAGATATTCTAAACAATATACTTATGTGAATATAGACCAAAGGGCATGTAAAAAAAATTTATATGAGCTACAAAGCAGTCCTTTTTTTAATTCTTTTTTTTTTACCCAAATTTTTTTAATACTATTATTCATATTTTTTCTGATTATGAAGGTTAAACGTTGGTCTATAATTCTATGGGGAAGAACTCGATAGTTCGGTTATTTATAAAGAAAAATATATATTTTTTAGCCTTTTTCTTACATTTTGTTACAAAATATAGGTAACAATTTCTTAATGAAAACGCAAAACATTTGGAAACAAAAAAATCAATATCAAATTTTGGAAATATTTTCTATTGCGATATATATATATATATACTATAAATATTAAAAAAAATATATCTATTTTAACATTCTTCTTAATTCCTTGCCCAAAATATACATACCAAAGTAAATCTCTTTTCTTGTAATAAGTAAAGAGTTGGCAAATGAAAGTCATCCAATTATTAAATATTTTCATATTGCATATTATATATATATTATATTTAATATATATATATATAGAATATAATATATATATATATATATATATATAATAATATATATATATATATATATATTATATTAATATATATAAATATCTATATTATATATATTTTATATATATATTAATATATATATATTATAATAATATATATATATATATTATATTATATATGAGTAATTATTAGCGCTGCTCAGCTGCTTTACAATCCTGGCATATGAAATGCTGCTCCCGATGTTTTGGGCAGCAAGGCATATTACAGTCTTTACAATAAGATTTGGATTTTTTCACATTTTGTTTCTCTGATGTTGTAGCAGCCTCGTTATAACAAACCCTACACCTTGCCTTCCTACCCTCAACATTTTGCTCTTCACGCTCTCTTTCCAGTTCTTTTGCATCAAAACAATTCTCGATGATTTTTCTAACTGGCAAGGCAAGGTTTTTCTGACTTAGGCGTTCTATAGAATATGGGCGTATCAGTTCAACTGCTAGTGCCCGGTAGTGTTTCACCCTGATACCCTTCTTTCTGCTTTGTAAAGCGTTCATAGTGGCCTCATCCTTCATGGAAAATATTATGAAGGAGTTTAAAGCGCAAATGTCCAGGATTGAATAAAACCAAGATAAAGGCCACCGTCTTGTTGCCCTTTTGGTGGTATATTTGCGGACCATCTGATCACCAGTATCAACTGCACCCATGGTGGTATTATAAAACTCTATCATCTCTGGTAGTTTCTTTTTATTTTCTACCCCTTTATATGTGTTATGCACCTTGAAGCGTGTATGCGTTGTTGATAGGAGCAGAACATTTTTGGGTGGTTTTAATTTAGGTACATATGATGACAGTATTATGGGTGCAGTAACTCCCGTTGGTGCCTTCTTAGATGAGATGAACTTTGTTGAGTATAGCTCTCGACCTCTGATGTCCTTTATTTCTGTTGGTAAATGGACCCTATTGACTTGATTGTCCAACTAAGACGTCGTCCTTTCAAACAACTTTGTGGCCAGATCGACTGATGTATAATATCGATCAGTTGTAATGTTCCTGTTGGATTGGAAATAGGGTTCAGCCAAGAGCATTACAACTTCGGTTGGATTCAAGGAGCGTGTGTTACCGATGGGACCAGAATATGGCCATGTTTGGAGGATCAGTTTAGTTTCGCCATCGGATAATACACGCAAAAGTAAGCCGTATTTCCCCGGCTTACTTTTGATGTATACCCGAAAAGGGGCATGTCCTCTAAACAAACAGAGCATCTCGTCGATGCATAGGTTCTCTCCAGGGGTGTAACTTTTACCGAGCACAGCATTGAACTTATCAAAAATCTCTCTAAGAGGTGAGAGCTTATCAGGATTGGGATTTCCTGCTACCTCTTGTTCCATTCGAGTCTGACGGTCATCAAACCTTATCAACGTCAATAAAGATCTGAAGCGCCTCTTCGCCATAGCTGCTCTATAAAGAGCTCTTCCCATATGTTCATCCCATAGCAGGTCGAGGTCCTCTTTAGTATCTTTATTTGCGCCCATGAGAATAAGAATACCGAGGAACGCTCGCATCTCAACTGCATTAGTGTCTCTGTATTGGTCTTTATCTTTTAAATTAGGCTTCGCAGCAATATACTCCTGTGCATACTTGTTGGTATAGTCCACAATGCTTTGAATTATATGGGCCTGCATATATGCATCAAAACATTGGAGGGGAGTTTCCGCCAGTGCTGCTAGGTCACGTAGTTGAGGACGTTCAATAAAAATATTTCTGGCCCTGGTCCTTGCAGTTGCCGGCTCCTTATTCGACCACAAATAGCCAGACTTTGCCTTGTAAGTAACTTCTGCTGCATCGTCAGCAGCAGGTTGGTCAACCGTGTCTTCTTCATCGTCAGTTTCCACCTCTTGCCAATCTAGTTGTGGATCCAGAGGATATCTGGAAGATTGGTCATCATCACTGTCAGTGTCTGATTCAGTATCAGATGACTCTTCTACGTAGTCACTCTCCGAGTCACTTACCGCCAGCTGTCTGATAATTTCAGGTGTCCTACTTAGTCGAGTAGCTACCGATGTTTGACGTGCACCTGTAGAGGAGCTTGGTTTTGTTGGTGTTATCTGAAAAAGAAAGGTTTCATAAATACCTCTGTATAGAAGTGATCGCATTATAAAAGTTTTTAATCAAATTACATGAAATTCTTACATAATCTTGCCGACTCAAAATCTGACTCCGCTGCTTTGTAGCTACCGATGTTTGAGGTGCACCTGTAGAGGAGCTTGGTTTTGTTGGTGATATCTGAAAAAGAAAGGTTTCATAAATACCTCTGTATAGAAGTGATCGCATTATAAAAGTTTTTAATCAAATTACATGAAATTCTTACATAATCTTGCCGACTCAAAATCTGACTCCGCTGCTTTGAAGAGGAACGTGAAGAGAATATGTGCTGCCTTGATGTTGAGGCTACAGGTGCAGGTTGTGAACCGCTTCTTGACAGTCCTGAAGGGCCAGGAGTTGAAGCGGAATGAGAAGATGTTGAGGCTACAGGTACAGGCTGTGAACCGCTTGTTGAGGGTCTTGAAGGGCCAGGAGTTGAACTCTAAAAACAAAACGCTTGTAAATTCCACTGACTCCAAGTAATGCAATGAATAACAACGTTTGAAAAACTTACAGTACAATACTTACATAAAACATTGAAGAGGAAAGTCTTGCCTTCCGTGGGCTCTTCCGCGGGCTCTTCTGTGGGCTCTTCCGGTGTTTCTTGGAGGAGGAGGCGGGAGAAGAAATACCCAAATCGTTATCATCATCCTCAGCAGTACGCTGTTGGCAAATATGAATTATAAAATACATGATAGAAATGAAAAAACATTTATTTTGTAGGTAATAATAAAATATAGTTGTTACCTTTTTAGGTGGCATTTTTTTGGAAGAATTACAAAGAAATGTAAAATATATGTCCAAGCACTTCAATATTTATGTTTTTAAAAGTTCCAAACACTTAAAAAGTTTTTCAAAACAATAAAAACTGTCTATATTTGTTAACAAATCTGGCTGAAAAAAAAAAACACTATTCCAAATTCTTAAAAAGAAAATTGAAATTTAAAATAAAATAAAAATCACATACTTACACACACATTCGTACAGTAATTATGCAATACTGTAGGAACAACAAATGAGTTCAACTCTTTTTAGAGTTTTATAATATAACTGTTGGATTTTGTTCGCGGATTTCCGCTATGGCACTCTTAGCACCCAAGCCATTTTCATTTCTTATATCCTACGCTCTTTTGGTTTTTTTGATCTGATTTTTTTTCTTCAACTTTGAAATCATAATGAACAAATCTATCGAAATGCATGAAATACATCCTAAAAAAAACAACTTAAAAATTTTGCTATATAAATGAATCATTATTGTATATGGAGGGCGCCATATTTGCTAATAATTTAAAATTTTTATTTTTTACTAGATGCCCATGGTTATGTAAAATAAATCCTTCCAGCAATTTTCTCGTAGTTAGTAATTCCGGTCGGCCGGACCGAACCGGAAAAAAGTCAAATCCGTCGGCCGGAATTCCTGGTCAACCTCTAAATATATTATTTATTGTATATATATATTATATAATAATATATAATATAAATATAGTGCATCCGAACAGCGACATCATTCTCAATTCATGTTGTCGAATGGCCGGAAAGAGATCCTCATTGATATACTTGGAATAAAAATCAAAGATCCCCAAGTTGAATTTTTCTTGGAACTCGCTGTTGCATTGCATGTCGATTAGCTCCATTTGCATACTTTGTGGCGCATCTTCACGGGATACAGTAAAAGGCCTAACAAACATGTTGATCAATATTACATTTTTTCTGAGATCAGCGAATCTTGACAAATTGTTCTTTCAGATCTACTAGTGCAGAAGTATACTTTTTTGGGTCTGAACACTCACACTTTGACAGTTTTGGGAAAGGAGTAAAATCTCTTTTGTGAAGCTGCATTTCCCACAAATTAAGTTTCTCTTCAAAAGATCTGATGCTATCGTAAAGATGGTGCATGAAATTACTTTTTCATTGAAGTCTCGTGTTCAGATCGTTAAGATGCCTAGTAATGTCCGTTAAAAAATCCAAAATTGCTCAACCACTCGGAATCATTTAGTTGGGAAACAGATTTTTCTTTACTTTTCATAAATGCTTGGATGGTTTCCTTCAGGTCAAAGAGCCTCTCCAGCATTTTCCTTCTGGAAACCCAAAGAACGTCAGAATAATAAGCTCTCATGGTGTAATACATCTTTGGACAAAAATTTTTGGATTCCCCTGTGGTTGAGACACCTCGTGGATCTGGTGAAGTTTCCCTTTTATGACAGTCCTCATTACTTGCCCCAAGCTTTTAAAGATTTTACACATAAATTCTGCTGTACATTTATCAGTGATAATGCATTATGTTGAATAAGATGTCCTTTTCTTTTCTTTATCAAAGCAACAAGTATGATATATATACTATATATATATATATATATATATATATATTATTTATATATATATATATATATATATATTATATATATATATATCTATTATATATATATATATATATATATATATTTATTATTATATATATATATATAGTAGTAGGGGTGGAGAAATGACCAGCCACAGTCAGCAGCAGAATGTTGGCATGCCAATGTTGCAAAATGTTTTTGCAAGCCAACTATTTTTGCAACATTGTTTTTCAAGCTTGTACGTGGTTCAGGTTAGGGTTTTTAGGTGGTGAGACCCGGAATTTAAAGGTCTGGAAGACGCTTTCCGAGGTTCTGAGCCCTGACACTAAGGATTTAACCCCAAAAGGGGGCTTTTTGGTTCCTAGAAGGTTTTAAATACACATACACACACCCCCCTTAAAAAAATTAAAATTGATCGTAGAAGACTGAAACTTGGAGAAAGGTTGAAGGAGACGGAGTTGGAGTTGGAGTCGGATTCGGAGACGGAGTCGGAGTCGGATTCGGTTTCGGAGTCCAGGGACCCCACCGGAGATGGGTCCCTTCCTGAAAAAAAAGAAGAAGAAATGCATGGAATGCAAAACAGAAGAAGAAGAAGAAGAAAGGAAGAAGAAGAAAGGAGTCGGAGTCGGAGTCGGAGACGGAGTTGGATTCGGACTCGGAGTCCAGAGACCCCCCGGAGGGGGGTCCCCAGTTGAAAAAGAAGAAGAAATGCATGGAATGCAAAACAGAAGAAGAAGAAGAAGAAGAAAGGAAGAAGAAGAAGGAGGAGAAGAAGAAGGAGGGGAAGGAAGGAAGAAGAATGAGGGAAGAGGAGTCTGAGGAAGGAAACATGACAACCGGTGTAGGAGTCGGTGCGGTGCCGAGTTAATAAACAGTCGTATAACAACAATGTTGGTGTCTTTATATATGTTATTGGGTCTGTAGATTTCGAAAATAATGGTTTCAGAACCATCAAGAAAAAAATAAAAAATAAATAAATAAATAAATAAATAAAATTTCTTATTCTTTTTATGTTTATAACTTACAAATTTACGTTTTTACATACCCTAAAGCAGTAAATCACTAAATCAAACCACTATCCAACCTCCCTCCTGACCATCTGTGATCTATTGATCTATTGATTAGGTCAAATTTTTACTAAAATTGTAACGTTTTTTAGCATACCCTAAGCAGTAGGAGGGTTAGGCTAGCCCGAAGCTCAGGCTGCCTTCGCTGAGGCTAAAGCCCGTTACACCCCTTCGGGGTGCTCCCCCCTCGCAGGATTCACACCCTTTCAAGGGGCGCATCCCCCTGGGTTTTCTCACGGAAGGTAATGTGTTGCTTTAGATACTCTTGGTTAATGAAAACTGTTTATTCGTAAGTTAGGTACGTTATGTTAAATATTACTATGACAATGTGGAAATAACACTGATTTGTTAGAGAAATGATGATTTTTTGTAGAGATATTACTTGTGGTTTAACTGACGATGAATGTGTTAGAACGTGAGCTAGGTACGTTTTTGTTGAGTACATGTTTAGGGTTTACCTAGCTTTTGCATATGTCTATCTACGTTTATATCATATGTCAAATGATGGTAATATTCGAAACGGTGACCTTTGGATGAAGATAGTGTCAATTAAGAATAAATCTTTTGTTAATTGTTACTATGTTAATGTAAAATTAACATTGATATGTTACAGACATGCTTGAAAATTGTAAATTAGTTATGTTTTTTGTATGTTGTGTTAGTTACTTTACTGTTGTCAGTGGTGGAACTTTGTTAATGTTAGCAGTTTTTCGTGCTTAGGTGTGTTAGGTTGGTCGTTGTACATTATATTTTTAGTTAGGTGATGCTATGTTAGTTTTTAATGTGATAACTTTAGTTACGTTAGCATTATTCTATGTGTGTGTGTTTATGTGTGTGTATGTGTGTGTATGTGTTGTGTGTGTGTGTGTGTGTGTGTGTTGTGTGTGTGTTGTGTGTGTAATACGTGTGTATGTGTGAGGTGTTGGTCATTTATTCTTTAGTTCATTACACTTACTGTTCACTAACTGATTCTGTTCTTAACATGTACATATCGTCAATTGCCATTTGCATGCTTGCAAGGATAAACCGTTTTTTTTCTAAATGGTTGAAGACTAAAACATTTATTATTTTTTCAATCTCATTCTTTTATAAACGTTACTAATATAATTTTTTTTTTCTAGTTGAAACATGCTTCTTTATAACTTTTTTATAAGTTTTTTATTTTACATTTATACTTTGTGTTTTTTTTTTTATTTATTTTTATTTTTTTTTTTTTTTTTTTTTTTTTTTTTATTTTTTTTTTTTTTTTTATTTTTTTATTTTTTTATTTTTTTTTTTTTTTTTATTTTTTTTTTTTTATTTTTATTTTTTTTTTTTTTTTATTTAAATTTTTTTTTCTAACTTTATTTTTTTTTGTTAGTTTTATTTTTCATTTATACTTTGTTTTTTATTTTTTTATTTTAATTTTTTATTTTTAAATTGAGTTAATATGCTAATTTTGGGACAGTCTTTTTTACAAGTTTTATTTCCTGTTTATTCGTCTGGTTGGTGTGTGTGTGTGTGTGGTGTGTGGTTTGTTTGTGTGTGTGTGTGTGTGTGTGTGTGTGTGTGTGTGTGTGTGTGTGTGTGTGTGTGTGTGTGTGTGTGTGTGTGTGTGTGTATGTCATTTATTCTTAGTTGAAATGTTAAGAGATATGCTTGAAAAAAAAAAAAGTGTGACTAGGTTACGTTTTGGATGTAATGTTAGTTACTTACTGTTGTTTAAGTGGGGACTTTTTTATTTTGCAGTGTTTTTCCATGTTTAAGGTGTGGTCCAGGTTTGTCGCTGTACATTATTTCTTAGTTCAGGTGTTGGTGTGTTAGCTTTATTATGTGAAAACTTTGTTAGCGTTAGAGTATATTCATGATCAGTAATGATAATTACACATGGTTGTTGGTAAATTTTTGTTAAATGTTACTAAGTGTTAATGTAAAAATATTAGTGATATGTTAGAAAAGGTGTATTTTTAATTCAGGTGATGCTATGTTAGCTTTATTAATGTGAAAACTTTGTTACGTTAGCATATATTCCTATGTGTGTGTGTGTGTGTGTGTGTGTGTGTGTGTGTGTTATGTGTGTGTGTGTGTGGAGAGTGACTCTGGGTGGTAGTGAAGGGGTGTGGTGTGGTGTGTGTGTGTGTGTGTCGTGTGTCATTTATTCTTTAGTTTCATTACCACTACTGTTTCACATAACTGATTTCTGTTCTATCATGTAATATCGTCAATTGCATTTGCATCTTGCAAAGATAAGACCGTTTTTGCTTAATTGCTGACAACCTAAAGTGTATTTTTCTAAATCTTCATTTTTTTTTAAACGTTACTAATATAATTTTTTTTTTCCTAAGTTGAAACATGCATATACTGTTTACTATTTTTTTTATAAGTTTTTATTTTACATTTATACTTTGTGTTTAATTTTATTATTTTAATTTTTATTTTTTATTTTTTTATTTTAAAATTTATTTTTCTAACTTTATTTTTTTATTTTTTATTTTTTTTTTGTTTATTTTTTTATTTGTTATTTTTTTCATTTTTTTTTTTTTTTTTTTTTTTTTTTAATTTTATTTTTTCTAACTTTTTTTTTTTTTTTTTTTTGGTATGTTTTTTTTTGCATTTATACTTTGTGTTTTATTTTTTTTTTTTATTTTAATTTTTTATTTTTTAATTTTTTTAATTTTTTATTTTCTAACTTTATTTTACATTTTACTTTGTTCCAATTTTTTTTTTCACTTTAATTTTAATTTCTTTTTTTTGTTTGTTTGTTTTATAAGAAGTTTATTTCTTTAATTTTGTTAATTTTGGTTCGTCATTTTATTCTTTTTTTTTGTTTATAACGTATAAATTTTACGTTTTTGTGTGTGTTTGGTGTGTGTGTGTGTGTGTGTGTGTGTGTGTGTGTGTGTGTGTGGTGTGTGTGTGTGTGTTGTGTGTTGTGTGTGTGTGTGCGTGTGTGTATGTCATTTATTCTTAATTGATATGTTTAGAGATATGCTTGAAAAAAAAAAGTGTGTTTGACTAGGTTACGTTTTGGATGTAATGTTAGTTACCTTTACTGTTGTTCAGTGAGGACTTTTTTAATGTTAACAGTTTTTTCATGTTTAAGGTGTGTCAGGTTTGGCGTTGTACATATTTTCTTAGTTCAGATGATGCTAGGTAATTAATGTGAAAACTTTGTTAAGTTAGAGTATATTCGTGATTAGTATGATAATTACACATGGTTGTGGTAAATTTTTTGGTTAATGTTACTGATGTTAAGGTAATATCAGTGATATGCCTAGAAAGGTTGAATCGGGTTCGTCTTTGTATGCTATTTAGTTTACTTCACTGCTGTTTAAGTGTGGACTTTGTTTATACGTTTACAGTTTATTCGTGCTTAAGGTGTGTTAGGTTTGTCTTTGTACATTATTTTCTTATTCTTAGTTCAGATGATGCTAAGTAATCTTTATTAATGGTGACAAACTTTGTTCACGTAGCATATATTGCTGATCAGTGTTAAGAATTTGTTTTTTATGTTATGTGTTTATCAAAATGATACTCGAATGTGACCTGAGATCAATAGATCAATTAGATCACAGAAGGGTATGAGGGTATGGTTTGGATGGTGGTTGATGGTGGTTGAATTAGTGATTTACTGCTTTAGGGTATGTAAAAGTTACAATTTGTAAAAATTTGACCTTAATCCATAGATCATAGATCCCAGATTGGGTGTGGATGGTAGTTGGATGGGGTTTGATTTAGTGATTTACTGCTTTAGGGTATG
>JABUQX010100175.1:27500-32500 GCA_015478945.1 Trachelipus rathkii
AAAGGTCAGAAAGAAAATATAAAAGTTAAGTTACAGAAAGCATTTTCCCAGAGCAATACAAAGGTTTGTTACAATCAAGAGTCAGGGAGAAGTGAAACAATATTCTTTCCCAAAGAACTCTCCTTTCGAAAACAATACTGAATTTGTAGAATTATACAGTTTTCAAATATTGATTTAAAGACAGATTATCAATCCCATTGATTAAACTCACACTTTGTGAAAGAAATGAAAGAACAAGTTTATCATTCATTAGCGTGCCAATTCACCGATGCTGGATGAAAGCTCAAAAAAACAACGTCTTCGAACCACAGACGAAACATTGTCAGGAGAGTACATGATCTTAAAATTAAGCTTATAAAGAAAGGAATTTAGTTTCTTAGAAGGAATCATGTCACTAGATACAAATATACTTGAAAGAATGGCAATAGAGGATTGCACCATTGCTCCTAATCGGACACTGGCAAAATATAAGAAAATAGTTAAACTTTAGCAGAAGGTAAAGCCGTTTTGTGGTCCTCAGGAGAAATGAGAGGAGAAAAAAGAAAGAACAAATTTATATGAGACATATTGTAAAGAAACATAAAAAAAAGAGTCAAAAAGAAGAACCAGAAAGATATTAATTTAATTTAGCGTTTATGAGTATTCGTCACGTCTGTGAATATAGCTTGCTCAATCCTGGAATATAATAGGCATTGGTTTCAGATGTTTGAAAAGATCAGAAATTCCAGTATGAAGCGTTTAAATGACGGAAAACAACAAAATAAAAAGAGCAATTCAATGTGATCATTCTAATGAATACTAAATAAAATTTATTAGACAATATATTAAGAATCAATTATCCAATTAATCTCTTCAAAAAGAATACATTCAGTTATTCACCTTGCGTAATCCGAGGCATTCTTCAAGTCGTAGCATTAATTGGTCCACGAAAACATCAGTGCACTTTCACTTCAACAAATTATTAGAACCGAAATACGAAAGCATATTTTGACTTAAGAAAGAATAGATATAAAGAATAGATTGAACTAATTAGAAGATTATTGGAAGAATCCTAAGGAGGAACAAAATTATGATTATTATTAGAAGGACTAGAAGAAAGGAAATATCCATCATAAAGGGTTTATTTTCACGCCAACTAGAGAACTGCACTAACTGTTCAATGATTTTATGTCATCAAACTTAATACGAAAAATAAAGAAGAGGTATTGGTTATTACGAAAATTCTAAACACCAAAAGTGAAAATTTAAGGTAAATCATATGAAAAAAGAAAGTGCTCATTTCGAAATTGAAGCAAGTAAAGAATTTAGAAAGATTAGCATAATTTGCCGGTACGTAAACAACAGGTGATCATTTTAATAGATTGCCAAGAGAGATGAAACAATGAGATTAAAAATATTGAAGACTCAAAATGATGAAACTCTTATAAAACCTTGTTTAGAATATAAGCAGAACATTCCTTTTGGTTGAAAACTGAAGACACGAGAAACATGTACTGAAACTTTCTGACACTTTAAGTACCGGTAAATAAGCGGTAAGATTTTACATAATATGGATTGTGTATCAATTAAGTGGAATTTGGTAAAATGTCCTCAAAGGTTCATATTTTTTAAATTTCAAATCTTTAATAGAATCATCCTAAATATCAATACTTTAATTAAATATATATATATATATATATATATATAGTATATATATATATATATAATATTTATATATATATATATATTATAACATGATTATATATATATAGATCTATATATATAATTATATATATAATTTATATATATATATATATATGTATAGTATAATATATAGTAATGAGTATAGTATATATATATATAAGTATATATATATTATATATATATAATAATATATTTATGGGAGTTCAGAGTCTAAATCTTAAAATTGATGCTGTATCGTAAGTCCATAAAACAAATCTAAAATACTCCTTGGGAAAATGATAAAGAACCGTAAAGAGAATATTCAGATGATTTATTTAATGCATAAAATGTTTGTCAATAGATTTGGAAGCATACAAATAATTGAAAAAAAATAATATATAATATATATATATATATATATTTGGTATTTATGTATAATATATATATATATAGTAATTATAATATATCTATGTAATAATATATATAATATATAGTAGTATATATATATATACGACCGTTTACTTCATAAGATAGGTATATACTATATATATATATATAATATATATATTATATTATACTATATATAGTATATATATATTTTATATAATTATATATTAATAGGTAAAAGCCACGAAAAGCGTATAACGGTAAACGTTAAACTTACCATTCGTTATATGTATATATATATATATATATATTATATACTATATATAGTATATATATATATATACGTAATATATATATAGTATTATTATATATACTTATATATATATATATATATATTATCTATATCTATATATAATATGATATATATATTATATATACTCAATATATTATAATATATATGATATTATATATATATATAATATACTATATATATATTATATATACCTATATAAACTAACACAATCTTTACGAGTTTTATATGAAAGAATTTTGTTGCATCCTTGAGGTAATAATTAATAGATGGAAATTGATTAATTTAATGAACAAAAAAAAGCTGAACTAAATTATCTTAAAAGGGAAAGTTGAATTAAATGTAAGAAATCAGCCTATGTTTGTGGTCATAACGAAAACCCATCTCTTCAGGCTAAAAATATAAGATGACAATAGCTGCGATTATTAATTAAAAGAAGATGGTGGGTTTTTCTTTTCTTTCTTAAACAATGATAGTTATTGGCATGGAAAATTAAATGCAAAATTTAACTGTAAACAGGCGACAAATTATACTTGTATATATAATTAAGAATATTTAAATTTATATTTTTGACAAAGATCTACCTGAGCCGCTTTTTATCAGAAGCTGCAAGTGTAATCTCTCATATCGTAAGCACTCTGCACAGTTTCACCCTCCTGGGCCACTCGGCATTACAAACAGTCATACTAGACTCCTTTGTTTCTTAGCCAAAGTTTAAAGTCACGCTATTACGCTTACTTTACTTCAGAAAATTTATAACTACATAACATGGAATTCTCCTTTTTAGTTTCAGTAGGTGTCTTGGTATACTAGGTGTGCATGTAATATATAAAAATTGGGCGTACCCTTTAAGAAATAGTGACATTACTGGGGTTGGAATTTTCTTCTCAATTAAAAATTAGGATCACCTTAGCCTTAAATCTAATTACATCATTATAGGATATACAAAAATTGGGTTAAAAGATTTGATTTGAGTGACTGGGTAATAATATAAATTAATCAACTTTATCAATAAATTTTCTTTTTTGATCCTTGTTTCTGGTCTTCTATTATCAGAATTATGAAAGGCTTTACAATTTTGTTACTCTAAAAATTGTGTATGTATAATTTATTATATATACATTATTTTCTATAAATCTCTTTTGACTCTGATGGGATCGAATACTTCTGCTTAATTTCCCAGATTGTATTGTTATCACGAACAAGACGAATTTAGCTCTGTGTGGTCCTTTAGGTAATAATTATATATGCTTATTTTGTTATTAGTTATGAGGAACAATGATTTTGCCATGAGTGCTGCCTAATTTTTTTAAGTACTCTTGTAATTATGATTTTGATAGAAGACACTTTGTACTCAAACTGCTGGTAGTGGGATTTATTTATCTAATTTTATTTGAATCATTATTGATGCATCACACATTTGTCAATAACGTTGAGTTTAAATTTTCACAGAATGTATTTATGTCTCGGTAATTAGACCCGGCGAGTAGAACAGTGTTCTTTACTAGCATTTGCCAACATTTGTAAATAAGCGTGAGTTGAACTTTTCCGCATTTTTTCTGAGAGTTTCTGAGAAGTATTACAGACGCACAAAGAATGGATGATGTATACTTACAAGTGAATTATAACTTAATTCTCTTTGTTGTCAAAGGGTAAGGCAAATTTGTATTTACTAAATCTTTCTAAAGGTTAGTAAATGTGTTATACTTTTGCTATTTATTAATTTGAGTAGGTCAGCATGAATTACTTTGGACTTTAGGATACTTCTTGATAACGAGCAAATTCAGGAGAAATCGTAGATGATAATTCTTTTTGACAAATGCAAGATGATTTTACAATTTTTTCATTTGTGTAATGCATGTTTTTGAATACAAAATAGTTCTTTATTCTATTAAGTATGCTTAGTTCCAAGATGATAAGGAGATGGATCTTAGTGAACGAATGTGTTTTTATGTAAATTCTTTGAACCACACTTCGGGAGTCGCCCTTATAAATATCGATTTCTAATGGAATTACTTTTTTATATATAAAAAAATATTTTGGTTTTACTTTAAAACCGGATGTGATTTTATTTTTTAAAAGTTTTTTTTAATAAACTCATCTGTCTCTTGTTCCATACACTTAGTTTTAAAAAAATTTCTACTTCCGAGGTTAAATTTATAAATTAATGAGAAGTCAACGATAAATATTTTATTGTTAAAAGTCTTGTTCATCTAAATCTATTTCATTTAATACTTGTAGGACGATCGGTATTAATTTCAATAACCTGTTTAACAAATTTTGTTTCTAATTGATCTTGCCTCTTCGTTTGTTGGCATCACGTTTATATTTTTAGGCGGTTTTCGAATGGCTAGAAATAGTACCGAAAAGACTTCAGTGGGGGAAAGAGTAACGTACCGCCCTAAGTTTAAGCTTGCATTGGCTGAAAAATTTTAAACTCCTTAATTATCCTATTAATTTAAGCTTTGCATTGGTTCTTATTAGCTTTATTGACCCTCTATCCGTTCAATCTTTCTTATTTCCTCTATCTTATTATATGAAATACTTTAATAACTTTTTATTGATTTTAGTAATCAACTCCACGTTATTTTGAATTACCTATGAATTTAGTAGTGCGAGTTCTCTAGAGTTTATAGTTTCA
>JABUQX010100175.1:42500-49020 GCA_015478945.1 Trachelipus rathkii
TGTTTATTCGACATAGGTACGGATTCTTTTATTTTTTGTGCTTGAATATATATTATATTATATATATATATAATATATATTATATATATATATTAATATATATATAATATATTATATATATATATATAAATATATATATATAATATATATATATATATATTATATATATATATATATATTTATATATATATTATATGGTTCTATGCTTTAGTTTTTACAAAAGCACCAACCAAACAAGATAAGCAACGAATTAACTATTTCATAATTAATTTGGTCCTTTTCTTTCTCTTCTTTTTGTATAGCGATTCTTGATGAAGAGATATGACGTGGATGAAGAGGAAAACACCTGGTGAAGATATCGAGGATGTGCTGCCATGGACGTTTGGTACTTCTCAAAACCGAGGAACTTCCTGGACCATCTCATAGCAAAAGGATGAAGCGTGGCGTTAGGGAAATTTTAACCATGAAACTATCTCTGTTGTTGGATCGGTGTAATGTATCTGACAGAAATCCACACGAATACTCATAGCTACCATAGAAGCACTTGGGGAGAATCCTGAGGAGTTCAAAGTGTCAAAAAACCACCATCCATGAAAGGCGAAAAGTATTCAGAGAAAAATAGACTGAGAAAATCTTGGAAAGAATTTATATAACAGAGAAGGAAGCTTTTGTAGTTCATTGGGACGGAAAACATCTCCAGACGTAAAGACAGGAGGCGAGAACGATAGCTTGTTGTAATTCTTATGGTGAAATGAAAAACTGCTAGGGTTCCTGTACACAGCAACTAGTGAAGAACAAGCCCCTGGCTGTTTATGAGTGTCTCGAGAATGGGGTGTCTCCCATACTATTAAGGCAATGTATTTCGACACCACTGCATCAAACACAGGAAGGCTCAAAGGGGCTTGTACAATTTTGGAAAACATCTTGTGTAGAGAGCTGCTTTACCTAGCTTGCCGCACCATATTCTTGAAGTCATGTTGAGAGGTGTTTTCGATGTATAGTTCGGATCAACAACTGGGCCTCAACCCGATATAATTAAGAGATTCCAACTGCATGGGCAGAAGCTCAACAGAAACATATGACTCGCAGCGTATCAATCAACGAAATTGGTGAAATACATCTACCTTCTGAGGTAATTGCCAACATAACTGCGGATTGTACACTAAACTCACGGAATCACAACCCAGAGACGATTACAAGGAGCTCCTACAAATGGTATTGATGTTTGTAGGAGCAATGAATGGAACGGAAGTGGAATTTAAATCTCCAGGTGCCATAAGTCATGCCAGGTGGGATGGCCAAGGCCATCTATTATCTGAAGATATTTCTATTCCGCGGACAATTCAAATGAGTCATGAAGAACAACGTGCCTTAGAAGCTGTCTGTATTTTTTTCCTTTAGAGTGTATTGCAAAGCTTGGTTAAATGCCACAAAGCACACTTGGCTCCAAAGCAAGACTTTGACCTCTCTTGCAAAGTTTGTTGGACTATCAGGAATGGCAAAGATATCTCTGAGAGAGCTCTGGTGAATTCTCAAAACATTTGTGGTAAATTTCAATGCGAATTGGTAGCTCTCATGTTCCTTTGATCCTCAATTTCAGACGAAGAAAATCGGAAATGGCGAACAAAGTCCTAAATGGACACCGAGACCGAGACAGGAAATTCAAGAATTGTAAACCTCCAATTTTCGCAGACCAGTTGGGAAGACTTGGTTAATGCAGGGTTCTCTTGTTTAATTACCAAGAACCCATGATTTCTTTGAGCGTTTCAGATTAACGCAGATTTTCTCAGGGAACCCCCCAGTAGCTGGCCTAAAAATATACATTTTAAGGAAGGGATCTGGGGATTGTGAAGTCACTAAAGGTCTTTAATGATGTGGCAGAACGAGGAGTGAAATAATTACAGACTTTAATAACCCCCTCACTAAAGATGAGGAGCAGAAACAATGTTTACAGGTAGCACACAAATGCCGAAAGCTGTATCCTGATGTTTTAAAAATCACTTTGAGAGCAACCTTTAGATAGATTATTATTATTTTATCCTTCTTAAAGAATGCAAACGATGCAATGTCACTCTCTTTTCTTATAAAAATACATTGAAATATGTAAAACAAAAAACATCATTCTGCCATTTTATTCCATCATAATTAATTTCATACTTTGAAAAATATTAAAATAATTCTCATATCATAAGTTCGTTAATAGAGGTTCATAGTCACGTTTTTTATGACAAAGGCTGTTATAGCTCGTTGACTATAAGTAACAACAAATCTGAATATAAATATAATTATTAAGAAGCAATTTGCCTATGATTTGAGAATAAATCATTGAGAAAAGATATGAGAAAAGTTTCAGAGATCGGCCAAAGCGTCGCTAGCCGCCCGAAAATTCGACAAGTTTTGAAACTTTGAACGCGCAGCGGACACGGGTTAGCTGCTCCAATCGTGCTCAAACTTTGACTATCGAAAAATCTGCAAATACTGATCATCATTTTCTGGGGTTCCCGTTGACAAAATTCGTAACATATTTTCTACAAAAAAAAATTTGGTCACCTATATATATATATAATATATATATATATTTATATTATATATATTATATAATATATATTATTATATATATATTATATATATATTATATATATTATATTATATTCTTACTTTTGCGTTCATTTTCTTCACACATCATCCACCAGGCAACATCTTACTGATCACCCTTTATCCACATATCATATGCACATACTTAAATGGTCCTCACCCCTCTTTCTAGACAACTCTTACCGACTCCCTACTATTATATCCCTGTGTGCGGGGAGAAAGAATTTCCCCACATTGTATGTCCTGCGTATCGTAGAAGGAGACTAGGAACGGTGGTAGTTGGGTTTGGCTGCCCACTAACACCCATCTCTTGCTAGGAACGCTGATGCAGACCTCGGAGATGGTCGTGATCGCCGTAAACGACGCCTCTACAGTTTCGGCGAATGTACATGAGTCGTATGGGTTACATGAAAATGTTAGAGGAATAAATTTTGAGAAGAGGAGAGAGGAGGTGGATGTATTTAGAAAGGGCACATTTGATTTGCTCGCTGTGGATGAAACAAAGATGAAAGGAAACGGTGAAAATGAGTGATGTGGTGGGAAATGTGTTTGTGCTTGGTGTGGAAAGGAATTGAGGGGGAGAGAAGGAGTTGCAATTTTGATGAGTGCTGTGGTACAGAGCTATGTAAGGCTTTGTGTGTGTGAGGTCCTGAGAATTCTTAATGGTTAAATTTAAGTTTGAAAAGGTCAAGGTATGTGTGGTTGTGACGTATTTTCCATCTGAGGGAAATGTTGAATAGAGCACGATTTTCTGGGATAATCTGAATGATGTTTTGGATGGGATGAGTAGGAGCTTCAGATTGATTGTGTTAGGGGACCTAAATGGTTGAATAGGTGATCAGAAAAGAGATGGTATAACAGATGGTTTGGGGTGTCGGGAGAAAATGAGAATGGTAGGAAGGTGATTGATTTCAGTGAGGAGAGAGGTATGTGTGTAAGAAATACTTTCTTTAAACATAAGAGTATCCATAAGTATACTAGAGTTGGTGAAGAAGGAGATGTTGAAGTATGTGTTGGATGTTAAATCAGTGAGAGGATTGGAATGTTGCTATCGGTCATTGTGTTGTTCTATCTAATATTGCGCCATTGGGGGCTTGGATGGAGAGGAAGGTGATACGGAAAGAAGTGGGTAGAATTAAGAGTGAGAAGTTGGGTGAACAAGGTAATAAGGATAAGTATCTGAGAGCACTTGCAAGTAAATCAGTTGAATATGAACAAGTTGAAACTGAGTAAATCTAGGGAGCAAATGAAGTAACGCATTGTTAGCAGTTTTGCAAAGGAAGTATGGTGGATGTGCTAAAGTAGGAAGTAAGAATGTTAACAGTGATGGTGGAATGAAGAGGTGACTTGGAAGCGGCTAAAAGTAAAAAAGAAGCGTGGTTGAATGTACTAAAGGTCAATGATGAAGTTTCAAAAAGAACAGTGTTTGGAAGTATAAAGGAGGAAAAGAAATAAGCTAAAGGTGCAGACGTAGGAGAAAGAAGGAAGGTAAATGAAACAGTTGGAAGGAGGATGCCTGGTGACTTAGAAACGAAATAGGAAGCTCTTTTGGCAGGAAGTGAGAAATGTTAATATGAGAAATTAAGGGGAACATCTTAGAATAATGGAATAGGCGATGGTGCTTTTGTAACTGAATGAAATGGATGTGAGGGGAGTGTGAAAGACCCTTCGAGAATCTGTATAATATTAACAGGCAATGAAGAGGTGATAGTCAATGTGTGTTGTCTGGTTTTGATGGTGCAAGAATGATAGGTATTTTGGGGATGAGGTCATTAGCAAGGAGGAGGTATGGGTAGAGTGAAAAAGTTGAAGCAATGGTAAATCTGCAGGTATACGTTGGAATTACTGGTGGAATGATAAAGAAACGCGGAGGGATTATGGTGATTGATTGGATTGGAAGTTGTGTAATAAAAACGTTTGTGGGGTATAGTTCCGAAGGATTGAAGGAGAGCGGTAATAGTCCTTATATAAAGATAAGGGAGATAAGGGGAACTGTAGGTAATTATAGGGGAAATTATTTATTGAGTGTTGAGGAAGATATATGCTGGTAATTTAGTCGAAAGAGTGCATTGATGCTGAAGGACTGATTGGTGAAGAACGAGGCGTGCTTATAGGAGTGGTAGAGGATATGTGGATCAAATCTTTTCATTAAAACAAAAGATGAACAAAATGGAGGGAGAAGAAGAATAAATTGTATTTTAGGTTTTATGGATTTGCACAGGCGTAATGATAGGATTAAAAGGGAAGCTCTATGGCAAGGGTTTGTGGATATATGGGTCTTGATTGGTAAGCTTCTGAATAGAATAAAAGTATTATGACGATAGTGAAGAGTGTGTAAGAATATAATGGGTGTACAAGTGATTGTTTAATATTAATAGCGCGGAGTGAGGGAGGGATGTGCTTATTCCCCTTGGTTATTCAATTTGTATATGGATGGAGTTATGAAGAATTAGAAATGGGGGGTGCGGAAGTGGTGTTAGTATGACCATGGAGAAAGGAGGTGAGTGGAGGGTGGCCCTACCTATTATATGCCGGTGATTTGGTTTTGGTGGTGGTGAATCTGAAGAAGAGTTTGAGAGGATTGTAGAGAGATTTTGGCAGGGTGTGTAAAGGAGGGGTTTGAAAGTAAACGTAGATAAGAGTATAAGGTTATGGTTGTGAGTGAGGAATAGTCTCAGTGTAAGTTATGTTAGATGGGAAGCAGCTGGAACAAGTGTCTGAGTTTTTAAATATTTGGAATATATGTTGGATGAAAAGGGAAGCGGATGATGCAGAGTGTCAGTATTAAAGTTGTGAATGGCCAGGAAGGTGGCTTTGCAATTAAATCGTTGGTGGTGTAAAAGGGCTAAGTTTGGAGTGCGCTACGGGTCTTACATGAGGGTATGTGTTACTGTGTTAATGTCTAGTAGTGAGACTATTGGTCTGGAATAAGAGGTATAGATCTAAAGTTCAATCTGTTCAGATGAACAAATATTAGGGGCGTATCAGGTTTGAAAAAATTGATGAAATGATGAATAAACGTATTAGAGATTATGTGGTGTGAAGAAGGGTAAATGAGAGAATAATGAAAGTCCGTTGAGATGATTTGTCATGTGGAAAGGATGGAGGGTATTAGTCGGTTGGTTAAGCGGGATGTATAGTGGCGAGTGTGGTTGGAACGAGCGACTGGGAGACCGAAGAAAAGTGGATTGAGTCAGTAAACGAAATGTCTGAAGGAGAGAAATCTGAGTTGGCGAGGCGAGAATAAAGGTGCATAATAGGAGTGAATGATGGATTTTTTTGGGGGTATGGTTGTTGGCCCACCTGGGCCAGGGGATGACCCTACACTTGACGATTTACCATTATTGAGGGTCCGTCGCGGTGCCGTGAAGCTCTAGGGTGGATTTTTGATGCGGACGAAGTTCTTACTATTAGGTATGGAGTGGGGGTGTAAGGCTGGGCTTTCTTTTCGACTTGTGTCCATATCTTCTACTACTTTTCTTTTCCGATGCTTGTCCAGCACCTTACCCCCAATCTTGTGAAAAGAGGAAGATAAGATTATACTTATATATATATATTATTATATATAATAATAACTTATATATATATATATATATATATATATAATCATATATTATAATATATATATATATATATATATGCCCTTCAGTAGGTGTATTAGCTACAGATTTATCAGAGCAAATAAGAGTAGGAAAGGCAGGTTTACATAAGTTTTATTCTTTTTTATTTTTATTTTTTTTTTGAAGCAAGAAAACTAATGTAGGATCATTTATGTTTTGTGCAAACACGCTTAACACGTCTGATATTCATGTCCAAGGTTTATCAGAATTGAACAAGTGATAGGTAAACATATTTCCATTTTAAGATTTTACATTTTTTCCATCACTAATGGTACAATAACAATTGTAACCGAACCATAAATTTA
>JABUQX010100176.1:0-10000 GCA_015478945.1 Trachelipus rathkii
TATTATATTCATAGTATTATAATCATTCTATATTATAGTAAGGTTATTTTTTTATTGTTGATTGTTAATTATTTATTTTTTCCTTTTATTTATTTATCATTATAATGGGACCTTCAGATTAAGGACAATGCTGGTAAGGTCAATATGGTAGGAAAGCTAAGCAGCCCACTGCGAAAACTGTAGTGCGCAATTGAAGCACTTTGAGTGTTAGTTCCACATTAGCTGCTAATATATATCGGAGCGATGAAGTCAAGATCTTGGAATAGCTGTAAATCGAAATGTTGATGGTAAATTAAGAGGGAATATTTCAGTCTGTTTTGAAAAGATAACGCAGATGGACCTTTCACGTACAGAGAGAGGACCGATAGCACAGCACAGAAGAGTGAGGTAAACAGAAGTTACACCTCCACGACAGCCAACCAACAAAGTAACATGATCCTTAAATGGAGGATCTTAACATAAAAGAATTAGAGTGACAGGATCAGGGAGGATCAGGCTTACCTAACATTGGAGCTGACCCGTGATCAATGCACTAACATGAGAAGAATATACAAAGAAGTATATCCACGACGTATGTAAACAGATGAGGAATTAGTAGCTCAGTTAGAGGGCAACAATGACCCATTTGATTGTGACGAATGATGCACAGTTAGTCAACACAGGCAAATAAGGGAAGATATTAAGAAACAGGAGAAGTAGGGCGAAAGAATTACAACCTTCGATGGAAGTTCTACAGCGGAAGATGAAATAAAGAAAGCTGAGATAGAAATTTGAGACCATGAGGAGAGGAAAAAATGGCTCAACACCAGGCTGTATGATATTGGAAGAGTCCCAGGTGTGGGAACATACATAAAGCAATGATGAGTAAGATAATTTTATTGTTTTGAGCCGGTGAAGTAAATGGTGGAGTTGATGAATGTCATTTAGGAGGAAGTAATATAAAGGCTGTGAAACCTTTAAAGTATGGGAAAGAAAAAGTTCATAAGTTTGCAGGCGTTTTATCTAGAAAGATATGTAACAGATACGTCAATAGGGAACAATAGGTAAGACCAAATAAGTCGTTGGGCAGTTGGAAACTTAGAAAATTTTCTAGAAATGGTCCGGTATCATAAGGACATACCTATAGTATATATTCAGATCGGCTAATGGTCAAATATACCACCGATAGTTGGCTAGTATTGAAAAAGCTGGTGCAAGGAAGTTTAAAAAGAAACTGAGCAATAGATTTTATCAAACAGAGTTTTGGAGATTAGAGATGCGGAAAAATGAAAAGGTGGCTGAATTTGCGTTAAGGGTTCAAACCACTTACGAGGCAGCCACTAAATGAAAGGATAGATAGGTATGGACAAACAATATTGAAGATACACCATTTTTTGAATTGTCTCACGAAAAAGATAGCAAGGAATTTAGTAATAAGGATGGGAAATGAAGAAAAGAAAGCTTAAAGTAAAGGTGGAAAGATGTCCTAAACATGGCGCAGGAGGAGGATTGACCTGGATGATTCAGGAGGAAGGAATCAAAGGATGTAAGGGATACCAATATGGGCTACACTAAATGGAGAACAAAACACAAAAGGTACATACGCAGATAAACTGCGCTATGGAAGGCCGGTGTATCAGCAGAAAACGAATACAAGGGAATACACCAGGCAAAATAATGAAATGGAAGATATGACAATGAGGAAAAAAGATGTTACTGGTGCAACATGGTATGGAACATCTTTAAAGAGAATGTTCGAATATTAATTGGGTGGTGCCTGTGGATGTGGGGGTAATGAACATCGAACTGCGAATGTGGATCAAAAAGAGGCCCAGACAACAAGAACATTAGGTTATCGAAAGACAAGATCAAATCAGGATATTGGGTGAGACAATTATGGCATAAATGAGAGGAAACACCTATTGAAAAGAAATGCTTTTATGCAAACCAAATGGGACATTAGAGGGATACTTGTCTCACTTCAGGAAGAAATAAAACGAATTAATAAGGGTCACGAATCACAACCAATTCGAGGAAAATCGAGAAGGTAGCTCTCGGTCCGGACCCCGGGAACGGAGAGCAGAGTCGACCAATCCCTCACCAGTTCTCCCCAAGTAACCACCTTAGTTTAATAACCAAGCCTGCGGTCTATTCCAGTATTGATACATGACTATATGGACTATCCAGATAGCAGAAGGAGTTTATAAGCAGTTGAAAATCTCAGGAAAAGATAGGAATGCCTTAACCAACAAACGAACCCCAAAAGGAATGAGGGACAAGATCACAGTACATTCAACTTCAACTAGGTTATATTATACCCATGCTATTAGTAGGAACATTACGCATTGGTAAGGTAAGCAAGGCCTTAATATTTACTCCTTTGTTGAAATTTGTTATAAAATTAAATAATGTTGAAATGACAGCCATTTAATTGACTCAGGTTTCCAGTATTGTATCATAAGGGCAGTGATACAAGTTCAGGAAGAGATCCAGATACCCCGAAGTTTTTAGAAAAAATAACTGCAGGTTATCGTAGGAGTAGTGACCCTCAAAATGGTTGTGGAAATCGCCAACCCAATTCAGCAAGATTAAGGGATACTTCAATTGAGGACAATCAAATTATGGTACATGCAAGATTTCATTGTAGGTTTGAAAGGCGCTAAAAGAAGGTACAATAGTAAGGTAATGCCATTTATTGATCTAACCCTCACAATTGGTAGAATTAAAATTGACGTAGGAATGGTTCATCCATCACCAGGTATGTGGACCAATGAACAAAGGACAAGTTCTACCTTTCAGAAGAAGGGTCTGGGAATTGTGTGGATTCATGTAATAGTCCTGGCCAGTGTATACTACGGAAGCAAGTAGAAATTACAATAAGAATGATAGGTTCAGAAAAGCTACTGGCACTATCAAACCAGATTAAGCCCGAGAGAGGAAGATTTTATGATATGAAACCAGAAAGAACTAATTAGGTCGATATGAAGAAAGAAAATACGAGAGGGTAATAAAACGATTCAAATTATTACCAGGATTGGTAAAATGGAATACAAAAGAAGGTACTATATTAATCAGGAAACTTATACCAGGACAATTAAAATTTGGAAAAAGAGAAAAAATAGGAATAGCCCATCTGATATTGGATGAAGAAGACCTCCAAAAATATGACAATAGAGGTTATACGATAAACACATTGGTACAGGGAACAGGAAGACAAGGAACCATTGAGGAGGAATGGACAAAGGAAAAATTAGGAAAAGAAATCACATTTATGGAGGGAATTAACACAAGAACAACGAAAGGAAATAATAGAAGTATTATACAGGCATAGAGTGTATTTAGCATCACGAGTGACTCCAGATGGACAACAAACGTCGATGACACCATTAGGATTTCGCTACACGATATAGCCCCCAAATCTATCCAAAGGGCAAGAAGAATTTGACCAAAGGACAAAGGAAGAAAAATTGAAAAAAAACATGGATTCAAGAATTATGTTCTATAAGGATTTTGTGGAAGCCATGTGCCTGCCAGAATGGAGCTCCCCAGTAGTACCTGTTAAGTTGAAGAAGATGTGACTAACTTCGTCTATGCATAGACTTATAGGCGCATAAACAAGTAACAGAAGAGATAGGTTCCCATGGCCAACATTCAGAAACAATCTTCCTCGTGTCATGGGTGGAAATATTATTCATTCGTTATGGACTTGGTCAAAAGGATACTACGATATGAAACTTAGAAGAGGAAATAACTGACTTCACCTGCATTTTCTACGTTAGTGGCCAATACAAGATTCAAAAGGCTGAGTTTCGGGTTAAAAAATTGGACCAGCAGCATTGCCAGAGGGAGAATGCAGAGATATTAACAGGATTCAGCTCGATGACAAGTGGTGGTATATCGTGGAATGATGTCATCCTGAAATCAAAGGATTTAAAAGAACACCTAACTGCCTGATCGAACAGGTACACTACAACGGTTCTCCGAAGCCAATGTCAAAATTAAAATCAGCAAGTGCAGCTGGGCTCAAAAGGAAATTAAATTTTTAGGACATATTCTCAGTAGGACTGGAATAAGGAAGCTCCCAGAATTTATGGATCAGGTGGACAAGTTGGAAAGACCAAATAACATAGGAGAACTCAGGCGGTACCTAGGAATGATTAACTTCCAGCGTAAGTTTATTAAAAACTGTTCAGGAGTGGCAGCACCCCTTAGTGCTCTGACAGGAGGGAAAAGAAAGGATAAGATCGAATGGACAGAAGAAAGGATTCAGGCCTTCGAAAACTTAAAGAGACTGATGAAAGAATCTGTAGAGCTGGCATTTCCGGATTTCACAGAAGGTAGTCCAAAATTAGAGTTGTATGTAGACGCCAGTGGATTTGGTATGGGTGCAGGTCTATGTCAGCAACAAGGGAATGAAAAAAAGAGTAATAGCTTATAACTCTCATTCATTCGATGCGTGTGAAAGAAGAGCATCCACCATAGAGAGGGAATTGTTGGCTATCAGGTGGGGAATCAAGAGTTTCCGTCCGTTTTTGTTGGGTCAGGAGTTCATTTTATACACAGATCATCGTCCACTAGTGTACCTCCACACAATGAAGTTAGTAGACAGTAAGTTGGCTCGTGTCTTGGACGACTTAAGCGAGTACAGCTTTCAAATCCATTATTTTCCGGGAAAAGAAAACATCTTTGCTGATACATGGTCCCGTTGTCAAAGGAAACAAGAGGAAGAAACCGATGTCATAAATCTAGAGGCCCTACCAAGAGGTTTAGAAGTAATAAGGGTGGTACCAGGAGGTGCTGATTCCTTGTTTTTGAGCTTACAGGAAGTTTTAAAAAGGGAACAATTACAGAAGAAGGACCACCAAGAATTAAGGAAATTCCTACTAGAAGTTTTGATAAACAACAGGAAGATGTATGGGTTAGATAAACAACCCAAATCACTCAAATATTTAAAAACCATCAGTATTTCAGGAAGGGAACCAATCCCAGAGGTATTACTGGCAGCTAGCTAGCGATGAGTTCAACTTGAAGATCTGGCTACATCACGGGACTTGTTGTTCAGTTGTGTATATGGGACCTAAAGCAAGGAAACGAGAAGATTTAAAAAACATTCACATTCAGGTATTAGGAGGTACCCATTTCAATCCATTAAGAGATAATGGTACGTTCCAGATGAATAAGGATAATACAATAGTAGACGAATTAGCAATCGAAGATCAAGAGGTACCATCTGAGGAAGAAAATGAAGGATTCATGGACAGTGAAGAAAGTGAGGCAGAAAACTTATTAGAACACCCACCAGAAGAGGGACTAGGGGTAAATCTACTAATGAAGGAAAGAGGACACCAGTCTAGGTTAAGCTGCAACCACAAGTTATCAGGAGTTGCATGGCAAGACATTTCCATTGGTGAAACATCTAGGTGTGCCTTTTTAGACACAGGATCTGTCATTAGTTTGGTCCAGGAAACTGTCATCAGGGAGTTAGAACCATTTGGACTTATTTTGAGGAAATGGAGTGTGGACATCACATTAAATGGGATCACCACCAAAATTGTTGAATGCACCACAGCAGTAGCTATCAGGATAGATACACGCTACAGGAAAACAGTATTACCATTGGTAGTTGTTAAGGATGGGTTCATTCCGGCATGTTTTCTTTTGGGAATGAACTACTTAGTGGAAACAGAAGCAATTCTGGATTTTGGAGAAGGCATCATCGCACATGGGGATGATGAGGATCAGGTTAGTGATGGTTTTCTTGTTAATGTGTATAATGTAATAGCGTGTGATAATAATAGGATTAACAATATCATAACATTAAACGAAATAATGACATTACAGGAAAGATCTAAGGTGATAAAGGAATTGAAGAAGAGGGTTAAGAATAAAAAACAAATTCTTAAAACGGATGTATCTTTAAAGGAATTTTATAGATATAAGGAGGATCTATTAATAAACAATGCTATATTAGTTAAAAGGATGAAGAACGACAAGTTGTGTGCAGTAATAGGGTTTAAACAGATGGTCAGTATTTGTGTAGTAATACACCGAAACATGGCACACATAGGACAAGGAAAACTAACAGACTTGATGGCAAGGTACGTATGGCATCCAAAAGGTCATACTATAATCCAGGAGGTGTGCAGGACATGTCCCACTTGTCAGCTAAATAAGGTAGATCACAAGGTAATATTCCCACCAGTTTGGAAAATCCAAGTTGCTAATCCTTTTGAGTTAGTGGCAATTGATGTAATGGCCATGCCAAGAACAAGGAGAGGAAATGTTGCTTGTCTAGTGGCTGTGGACCACTGCAGCAAATGGGTCTCAGTCAGACCACTAAAGGACAAGTCAGCCAGAAGTGTCACGGGGGCATTCGAGGATCAAATGTTGCCAACATTTTTGAAACCCCCATACAAGGTTTTAACAGATAATGGGGTGGAATTCAAAAGTAACAGGTTTAGGGACATGCTCAAAAGGTACAACATAGATCATATATTCAGCAGTCCTTATAAGCCATCTTCGAACGGGGCAGTAGAGCGCACGAACCGTACGTTTGCAGAGTTCTTGAAGAACATAGTGACAAAGGACCAGGAGTGGGATGACTGCTTACCGAGGGTGGTTATAATTTATAACAACACAAAACACTCAGAACTTGGAATAACACCAGCCGAAAAACTATTAACTCAAACACATGAGGAGGGAAAGGTATTGCCGATCTCTATGGAGGAACAAAGCAAATGGAAGGAAGGACATCCGAACTGGCTCCCCTATGCAGTAGGAGTTAAGGTCAAAAGGAAGATTATTTCGGCAGATCGGTCCTTAGAGAAAAAACTTGGCGAAAGATATGAAGGACCATTCACGGTTGTTAAAGTCATAGCGGGAGGAATGACATACGATGTTGAGGGTCAAGGTAAAACTATGAGGGTCCACTATGCACATTTAAAAGTATGGGCAGACCCACCGGATTACCTCAGGCAGTATTTTGAGAATGAAAAAAATGAGGTCTATTCACAGCATGAACATAGGATTGAAATAACAACAGAGGATGAAATAGAGGAAGAACCAGTAGGTATCGTGTACAGTACACTCCCCAATGAAGTAAAAAAGAAAAGAAAGAGTAGGACAGAAATCAAGGAAACGTGGGACCTTCTACAATTGGCCATAGGTAAACCAAGCCATAAGAAGGATATAGGGATTCAAACGGAACATTTAGGAGAGGATAAGGAAACACAAACAGAGGCAGAACCTATTCCATCTCCTATAGATACTAGTGATCTCTTGGATTGGATCGATTCAGCACCAGAGGATGCAAATTCAGATGCGGAATTCGACTTACAGAGGTTTGAAAGAGGGTTAAGGTTCCCAAATGACAGTTACACCATAGGTATAACCATTTCAGACGCTACTGAAGAGGAAGAGGAGGTTCTAGGTAGTATAATTCCGGTACATGATGAGGATATACAGGTAGATAATCATGTTACAAGTAATTTAAATATCCCTTTTTATAATTTCAGATCCATTCATGAGGAACTAAGAGAAGTTGGTGAGGATCCTGAACAAATGATGTTGGCTGATAGATCAGAAGGACAAGGAGGAACCCAACAAGGATCGGAGATTGAACATCGGCCAATGACACGGTCAAGAGGGTCAGCTCCAGATCTCCCGAATGTACAGAAAAGGGTATTGGAGTATGAAAGGAGGGCTGAGGAGAGAAGGGCGTCTAGTGGAAACTAGGTTAGTTTACTACTCTTGTTTATATTATTATTGAATTTTGTTTATTATTGTTTGTTTTATGGGATGTTTTCCCTTCTTTAAAGATTGGGTTTCCAATCTTGAAGGGGTGAGTAGTGTCATGAGTCTGATGACTCATGGCATCTATTTTGATCAACCTCCCAATTTTTACGAAGCAGAAAAGTGTCCAGGCTAAAAGAAAAACTCATCGTTTTCTCAAAAGAAGTTCGGGTAAACAGTTGTGTTGAATTCCAGCTTAAAAGTGTTGAGTTATAAGGATTCATTACAAGATTGTGATTGCCGACTTTATAAGGATTTTACTAAGTTGTTATTATCAACTTTCCAAGGATTTATTTACGAAGTGTGATTCCAGCTTTATAAAAGATAAATTCTCCCAAAAAAATTGGTATGTATAATTAAATATAAAGCGATGTTTACGATAGGTTAAAATCTAAAAGTAGGAATAGGATTTATGATTTGCTGTTTATAAATTTAACGAAATAACGTTTAAGTTTAATTAAAATATATCAGTTATGATAAATGTAAAGTGTTGGAGAATTAAGATAACGGATAAACTAGGAACATGTTAAAACAGAGAATTTACAAAGAGTATTATTAAATCTTTATATGGGAATCTTTTTGGTTTGCAGGACAATTGAAAACTGGTATTTGAATTGATATGATAAATGGAAAGTTTAGAGTAAGTAATTACATGGTTAATCTATATATGGAAAAGTAGTCAAAGGGATTAAAGGAAGGAATCGTATCAATATAGGTAATGTATGTGTGTGGGTGGTAGTATTAGTGTGTGTAGGGTATTGATTACGTACATAGTTAAACACATATAAAGGTAAATGAGGACCTTTTAAATGTGAGAGGTCCCACATTTGAGACGGGTGTCTGCACAATACAATTAGTGTTACAGTTTTGCGAATCGAAGGACATAAGGTATAAATTACATATTATTATATTATTATTATTATTATTTTATTATATGTATTATTATTTTATTATTATTATTAATTATTATTATTTTATTATTATTGACTTATTATTAATTAGTATCTCAGTTATTGCTCATTTTTATTTATCAATGTATATAAGGGGTTGTATGAGGTTAGTGTATAGTTATAATTATTTGCGAGTGTATAATATCATTTAGGCTACCTGTTATACTGAGTTTGAGTTGTCATTGGTTCGGTGATTATATCTATTTAACCGGTTTATAAATTTATAAGTACGTTCAAAGGTTTTGGGGGTTATTATTAAAATATTATTATTAATTATATTATATTATTAATTAATTATTATTATTTTATTATTCATTCATTATTATTTTATTATTATTATTATTATTATTTTATTATTATGTATTGTATTTCTTGTAGTATCTCTCTATTAATTTAAAATTCCGATAGCGTGGATAACTGTTGGCGTTATTTAATTTATATTTTGCCATTAGTGAGCCAATAATTAATAGTTGGTTATTTTATGATTTTCAGGGAGACGAGTTTTGGGGACGAATTTGGAGACGAGTTTTGGGGACGAGTTTTCGAGCCAAGTTTAGAGCCAAGTTCAAAGCTGAGTCTAGGACCCAACCTCTAAAATTGGGATTCCGATTCGACTCAGACGCAAGGGTTACCTGTTCAACTAGGTACGGCCTGGATTTATTAAGCCAGAGCGTCTGCAATTAATTAGCTCAACTAAAGCTCTTCCAGCTGAAACTTAGAGGCCCAGTAACCTAGGTTAGCTACCAGCAGGTTATTACAAAAAGAAAACAAAACTAGATGGCGTGAATAATTCCCACCATAGAGTCGAAAGGTCACAAGGTCGTGTGTCTGGACAAAGTTATTTCAAAGGATGTAAAGAGCACTTCTTAAGGATCATATATGATCTGAAATTAACGACTGTCTAATATAATGGAAGTATACTCTCCTTGTCTATACTTTTATGCATAATTTAACTGATATTTGTAGAATAATAAGAACATAACACGGTTTACACTTGTAATTGTATATTGTTCAACTGAATACAGTATATATATTTAGCTTAGGATTGAATAGGGTGTACTATAAATTTAAAATAAAACAGACATTAGGTAGATTAGGTTAATATTGAACCATACGTAATTATTCATACTATTTAATTATATATAAGAAAGGAAAAATTTCAACTTTCGTGAGTCTTTTCTAATCCTCTTTTTTGTTCTTATTTTCACTGTAACAGGAAAAGTCCTCTGTAAAGGAACGCAACCTTGCCTCCCTCATTTAAAAGGAGTGGCTCCACAAGA
>JABUQX010100176.1:22500-27500 GCA_015478945.1 Trachelipus rathkii
TAATAGATATAGAGTATATATATATGAATGGTATTATAAGAAGTAATATATGATATTATAGATATGAATATATATATATATATATTATTGTATTCATATATAATATATAGTATATATATATATATAATATAGCTAGTAGTATTATGTGTGTGAACAAAGTTACTTAACGCCCACACGGATACGGGAGGAGCTCGACTTATATATAATTTTTCAACTAGTAGCAAATGCGTAATAGATACTATAAATAGATGTTCTAGTGGTCGAATGAAATTTTTTTTTTTTTTGTTGTGTTTTTTTATTTTTTTTTTTGTTATTTAACCTTATTCTAGGGAGGGGCAGAATTATTATATGGTCTATTTGTAAGAAGGTACTACACTGCAATTGTAGGGGGCTCGAGCCGACGAGAAACAACTAGGGGGGGTACGTTCCTACGCCAAGCAGATAGGGAGGGCGGGATAAGGAACCCTCCGCGACACCCAAGTACCAAGAAGAGCTGAGGGAGAGGAGTGTAACCGGGAGCACACTCCCCGTGGGAAGGGTGGGGATAATAGTCCTTACCCGTAGTTCCCCGGAAGGCCGGAAGTGAGACACCGGATAACTCCTGCGCGATCCTCTCGGTGCGGTATAACCTATAGTGGGATGTATTCTTTAATTACATGTTATTCCTTACTAGAAATATTTACCAGGATTCCAAAAAATATTCCTTTTCGCTGTAGCTATTTGAGTTTTGAGAGTATGATATATATATATATTGTGTGATTTTTTTTTTTTTTTGTTTTTATTTTTTTCAATTTCGACCCTAAGAATCGAGCTATTTATTGTATCATAGCAGTGTACAATACCTGTGAAATAATGATTTTTTTTTGAGAGCCGAGCTCTCACGTCTCCTTGATGAGGGGGGTTATATATAACTTTTATGTTAATGTTTCTGTAAGTTAATATATAGTTGTAGATATATATATAGAGATATGAAGAGTAGTATATAGATATATATACAGATATATATAATATATATATATGAGAGTAGTGAATATAGTATAATTAAAAGTAAAGTAGAAAAATCAGTAATTATTATAGTTTATAAGTATAATATATATTAATATATAATGAATAGTAAATATATATGATGTAGAATGAAAAATTATTTATTAGCTCACTTCTCTCTCTCTCTCTCTCTCTCTGCTACGTACTCTCGATCATCTCTCTATTCTCAAAATCATCTGATCCTTCCTTCAGAGATTTTCATATAATAGAGAAGAGTCACTATACTTGTTACTCGCAAGAAAAAATTCCACTCGTGTTGCCATCATACTAGAAAAGATTCTTTATATGGGACTTTGCCTGATGGACTAGTCACCGTTACTTGCCTTCCTGGATGGGATGGTGGTTTAAGCCAGTCTTTTACTCTCGAAGTTCGGAAAGCTGCTCACGTTCATGCAAGAATATTAGCAGCCTTGCAACATTCTACAAATCCCATGTTTCAGTTAAGAAATTTGCAACCTGGACAAGAGTACCTTTTAACTGTTACTTCTGCAAATCCTAGAGGAACGAGTCCGTCAGTTACCCTCTCATACACTCCACCTGGTGAAGTAATAGCTGGTTTAACGAAAAAACATTCCAGCCCAAAATCAACTTTTATGAAGTTTATGCCTTTTGTAGCTATATTAATTGCAATTGTTGTCGTTCTGACAATGTGTGTTAGTATCATAGCGTGTATCGCTAAGTCAAAAGCTGCAGAAAAAGCTGCAATGAGGAAAGATGCACAAAGAAGAGAGAGTATAGAGAGTAGGAAAGCTTCAGTTCAGCATTCTTTACCACCAGGTACCTACTTATTATAATATATGTATCTGTATAGGATTTAAAACAAAATTACAAAATTACTAAAAAAAATTTCCTAAAATGCTGTCAATTAAAAAATGTATGAGAGAAACATATTTTAAGAACATTACAATTTGATACAATTTCATTCTTTTCTAAAATTGTTTGCCTAAAATTACTTCAGTCAAAAATAAATTTAAAAATAGGTTAAATATAATATAATGCCTCAAAAAAAATCTTCTTAACTTACCAATCATGGAATTAGCCATTAACTAATCTTAATTTTATCCATTTACTAATCATGAAATTATACATTAAATAATCATGAACTTACCCTCTAACTAATCATGTCATTATTATCCCTTGATAATCATGAAACTATAACCATTTTTCTACTTACGAAATTATCTTTTTGCTAATTTTAAATTATCCTTTAACTAATCATGAATTTTGCTTTTGGTAATAATGAAATTATCATTTTACTAATCATGAAATTAATTATTAATTTACTAATCATAAAATTATTATCCTTTTGGTAATTAATCATGAAATTATTGTCCTTTTACTAATAATGAAATCATCCTTTCACAAATCCTGTAATTATCCTTTCTCAAATCATAAAATTATCCTTCAAATAATGTTGAAATTATTTTTGCTAATTATGACATTATCTTTTTAATAATAATGTAATTATCATTAACAATAATGAAAAAAATCCTTTAATAATCATGAAATTATCTAATTGCTAATCATGAAATTATTATCCTTCTGCTGATCATAAAACTATTATCCTTTTGGTAATTATGAAATTATTTTTCTTTTACTAATTATGAAATTATCTTTTACAAATCCTGAAATTATCCTTTTCTAATCATGAAATTATCCTTTTACTAATCTTGAAATTATTCTTTTACTAATTTGCAAATTATCCTTTTAATAATCATGAAATTTTCCTTTTACTAATCATGAATTATCATTTAATAAATCATGATATAATCCTTTTGCTCATAATGAAATTGTCCTTTTACTAATCATGAATTATAAATTAACTTATCATGTAATTATGCATTTACTAATTATGAAATTATTCTTTTACTAATCATGTAATTATCTTTTTATTTAGATAGGGGAAAAGATGATCTTGAAGATGTTGATGAAATTGCTAAGGAAGCTCCTGAACATTATTGTGCAGTTCATGGACACGAAAGAAGGGAAAATGAATATATAAGTTACAAACATTATTTTAACAATGTAAGTAATCTTTTTAACCCTTTTTAACCCTTTTTAGCCCTTCAAGATTAAAATTATTTATTGTACAAAAATTATAAAGTATAATAAATATTAAAATAATTACCATTTATTTCTTCGTATTAAAAACATGGTTATTTTTTGTTGTGATATTTTTTAATAAGGCAATTTTTCGTATTGAAATTTTAAGAGAATTTTTATGCATGATATTTTTTTTAAACTGACTTTTTATCTTCTGCTCTACCCGAAGTTTTAAAACAAAGTAAGAATTGTTTTTTTTAAGTAGTTTATTTTATAGAACTGTAGAAATTTTGGCTGTAGTATTAAGTACTTTATATATAAAACATTCATAATCTTTAATATTTTTTAAATGATTAAAAAATGAAGCCTATAATGATTTTAAAAATAACAATAAATAAAAAATGAATTAATTTATTACTATTATTATTATTATTATTATTATTATTATTATTATTATTATTATTATTATTATTATTATTATTATTATTATTATTATTATTATTATTATTATTATTATTATTATTATTATTATTATTATTTTATTCTTATTATTATTATTATTATTATAATTATATTTATCCGTTAGATCCGTGATGATATGGAAACCCAACACCTTCTTAAATCTTCAGTTGGAGGATCATCTGGAATGGATAACCAACTGAATGCGTGCAGTAGTAGCAGCAACTCCAGAGACTCGAGTAGTAGTTGTGGTATGGATGGTTCTCCTCCTAAGGATATACCTATTGAAAACCCATATGGTCAGACTGTTTTACAGAGATATTCTGAAGGAAATTTTCGAGGACTTGCTCCGCTTGCCTCTGTGGATTCCCTGAGTGGGTTTTCTACGATATCCAATCATTCTTCGGCATCAAAAAGGACAGAAGGCTCTACGCACAGATCTTTCCAGGCAATACCTGAAATTGTCACTTGTAATGATTCTGTACATTTGCCCAATGCATTTGTACAAAATTCTAAAAATTCAACATTACCATCGATTAAAATTACTCCTGTAAAACCAACAACATATGATCCTCCTTCGGTGACCGAGTCCCTTTTATATCCTAGGTCATTCGTTTCTCTTAATCAAAGTATAGGAGAAAATAATGGCCAGGTTATGTTAGATACATCATCATCAATTCGCATTCCTGTAAACTCAGGACACAAACCATCTTCTGATACTTATTTTCAGCCATATCAATTACCCCATATAATAAACTCTACTGCTTCAATAAAATCCAAACTTTACGAGGTAAACTCAATCCCACCATTACCTCCTCCGTCCATTTCCACACATCCAGTGTTTATCAATGAAAAATTTAAAGGAAACAGAATTTCAGAAAATGGAATTTATAGCCCACCGATGGAATATTTGAAATGTGAGAGAAAACTTTCGAAAGAAAGTTCTGTTTAATTAAGCTTATTATACAGGAGAAAACTTTCGAAAGAAAGTTCTGTTTAATTCAGCTTATTATACAGGAGAAAACTTTCGAAAGAAAGTTCTGTTTAATTAAGCTTATTATAAAGGAGAAAACTTTCGAAAGAAAGTTCTGTTTAGTTAAGCTTATTATACAGGAGAAAACTTTCGAAAGAAAGTTCTGTTTAGTTAAGCTTATTATACAGGAGAAAACTTTCGAAAGAAAGTTCTGTTTAATTAAGCTTATTATGCAGGATGGAACTAGTCATAATTTTAATTCGTGCTAATTTGTTAAGTAAACTTTCACCTATAAAAACTCTCTACTCGAATATAAAAGAGACTTAAGACTTGTGAAAACGAATAACGTGTTCCTAGGCAAGCAGGTAATACGAAAATCTGTGAAATTTCGAAATCATGCCTTAGGCAAATAGCACACGAGCTACTATTTCGAATGGTTGTCAATTGGATATTAACTCTCGCAAGTTCTGTCGATGTGTCG
>JABUQX010100176.1:32500-40942 GCA_015478945.1 Trachelipus rathkii
ATATATATTATATATACTCATTATTTTTTTGACTAAGCAAAATTGTATATTTTTTATTACAATTAATTTGACAATCCCTAGGGTGCTTTGGGGATTTGCATGACCATGTTTGGTTAGTGGGTTGACTGGGACAGTCTCGATAGGCCCATGTGGCTTCTTACTGTCTCTATATTCTTAATGTCTTAATGTCGTAATGTTTGTCAAGCAATTGAAAACCTTTGACGACGATTGTCAAGCACTTGAAAGCGTTTCACGGCGTTTGTCAAGCACCTGAAAGCGTTTGACGACGTTCAAGTACTTTAAAGCGTTTCAAGTCGTTTGTCAAGCACTTGAAAGCGTTTGACGACGTTTGTCAAGCACTTGAAAGCTTTTGATAGCTTTTGGTCTTGCTTGAAATAGATTTCCCAGTGAAATTTGTATGACTTATGACGTCAGTTGTACTCTTGATCATATCATGACTGTGATAAAACTTTGATTTTTTTCCTAACAAAAATTCATAACACACGGGGTTTTCTCTCTCTAGGAGTGGAATAACACTAGGTAATTGCTACCTAGGATTAGGAAGAGGTCTCGAAACCCTGGCCCTTTGTTGAGCTACTCAGTTAATTACAAAATGTCGGCAAAATATTTTTCAATTATTTTCTTAGGAAATAAATAGTTGAAGGTACTTTCTAATAATTAATGTCTTTTCGGCGTTAAAAATTGTGTTTGAAATGACATTACATTGTTCTGACATTTTTGTCATTGTTTGGATAATTCTTACAGTAAGCAAGGGACAAGGTTGATTTACGTTCTTATCTGATAAAATAAGAAAAAATAAAAATGTAAATTCTGATTAGGTCTTTTCAATATTATTTGCTCCCCAGCTCATATTGCTGAAACCTTTACCCTTAGTCTACTCAATTGCTCCAGTAAATCTAGTTATCTTGAATCATTTCGATATAGTCATTACGTAGGCAAACTGATTAATTATTCGACAAAGTAGTGACACAATTTTACATATAATCATCTCTTTACACATCATGAGTATCACACAACCTTGGCAGCCTCTGGGGACGAATGCTCTTGACCAGATGGCTTTTATTATGCAAATGATCCGTCATCTTCCACTTTCTACATTTATACTTTTCTTAGATTGGAAATATTTTCTTTGAGTGGTTGACTGCAAGCGCGTCCCGAAACTCCAAGCCTGGAAATTCGCTGCATTTAGAAGATAACATTTGCTAATCTCGTCTCTGATCTATGCAGCATAAGTGTAAAGGCTATGGAATGATTGATGAGAGCAGGCTTTATCTAAGTTTTAGGGAGTCTTTCACGTGTTTTCAACTTTCAGGTTTTGACTTTCAAAGAACTGCTTGACAGCAGATCCCTCACTTAGCTTAGATGCGAGCGATTTTAAGATTGAATCAGCATTGAGTAAAGAATAACTATAAGGATGTGAGTAGTTTCTTCGATCTGAGAATGTCTAGTTAGCCACATGGTCAAGCTGGCTTGCTTCAAAAACCGCGCTCTTCTTGGTTTAAAGTAGACAAACGGCTTTTCTGCTTTATCGAATTAACAAATAAAAAGGACGCCTTACGGTGTTATATATTTTTATTTTTCTTTAGACAGCACATAAGTATTGATAAAGCATTTTTGTTTCCTCTAGCTACATACTAGCTTCATCAGACGAGACTTACATCAACTTTCAAAATTTTCATTCTAAATGCTCCGTCAGGTCTTCAAAGACAGGATTGGCAAGAGTATTCTCCTGATTATCCTCGGAAGAGAGAAACTTACACTAGTTGAGAGCCGCGAAATTGGTGAGCGATATTTTTTCAAGCTAACCATTCGTAGTGATATCAAGAATAAGACTTTGCGCTCTCTCATACAGCAATACAGATGTCCAAAGTGTAATTCATCCGCTCTTGAAATTGTTGTTGTAGCGCTGGTCTCCATAAACTGACCTAACTATAGCATGTTGTATGTGAAATTCCTATACTGATCAACTCCATGAAATTTTGCAGTCATGGTAAATGCGCAACTCGTGGACGTTTCTCCAAGATCTAGTATAATCAACTCATTTCACTATTTTCTTCAGGAATTGTATAAATATGAGACTTGAACAAAATCTATATGGGAATTAGAGCAGTTAACGCTGAACTGGTTTTATCATATCCCTAAAAAATCCAACCCAACTAATTAAGTTGGTTCATGTGACTAAAACTCATTATAGGTATATATATATATATATATAATATATAATATATATAGATATTATATATATAGTATATATATATATATATATATATATATAGTATATATGTATATCTATAGTATATATATAGTATATATCTTAAAACGAAAGAATTAAAGTGGGGAAGGTAGAATAACTGCCTTACTCGGGTTAGAACGCACGCGCATGTTGCGAAATGAGGACAATATGCTTGATGGTTTACGACTGAGCTATCCCTGAACCCAAAAAAGTTGAGTTCAAGAACTGAGCATATTGTTCGGCCTCCGATTTCGGTCAACATGCGGTAATTCAATCCCCCGGAGAAGGCAGTTTATTCTTTACCTTCACATTTTCACTTCTGTTTTAAGATCTAAATAATGAAATTGCGATTAATGCAAAATTTAACAACTATATATATATATAGTAATATATATATATATATATATATATCTATATATATATATATATATATATATATATATATAGTAATATAATCTAATATATATATATTATTATATATATATATATAGTATATATAGTTTAGGAAAATACAAGCAGTTAACAAGTCTCTGGTCTGGAGGACAGACTGGCATATTACTCCAGCTTTGGACTTGAAGTTACATTAGTTAAGATATTTCGTATTGGCAGTTTGAAATATATTTAAACATTTAGAACACAACATGAATCTTTTTTTCAAAAAATGGCAAAGAAAAAATTTGGGGTGATTGAATAAGCTGTTGCCAATAACGTTGATCTAATAGATTTTCCAGAAAGTGATTGGAAAGCATTGAAATGAATGTTCTCTGATGGAGGAAAAATAGGTTTCTTCAAGGAATTAAATACATGCAAGGTACGACGCAAAGGTTTTAATTTTTCCTTTTTTTATATTGTGGAAACTAGAAGTGATGGTAAATATGTTAAGATTAATTTAAAGAAACAGTTAAAGGATTGAATAACTAGTTACAATTTTTGGTTTTAAAAGGAATAAAGTAATGATGTGTTAAACATAACTGAAGTAAGACATCTTTCTCGCATCTCCAATAGAGGTATACGGAAATCTAGCTCTATAAGAATTAAATATCCCCTCATGGAGTAGGACTCCGGCCGTGAATATATAATACAGGGGCGGAGGCAGGGGGGGGGCAGGGGGGGGGGCACTTGCCCCTCCCTAAATCTGGCGAAATAAAAATAACCTAGATGCTTGACAGACGACGGTTTTGAAAGGTTACATTGCCAATGGCAAATTCACCAAAGATACATCAATCGGTCGATAGATACTGAAGGAGTAAATACTAATTATTATTAAATACATTTTATGTTTTATATGTTTGTTTTCGTTTCATAGTTGGGTTGGAAGTCAACTAGCTGTGGTGCTTTTTATTCAGCTAGCTTTTTCTTCAGACAGTATTTTCCTCTGGAACTTCGAGTATGTACGATCCGATTTGACGCTGATAAGGCTGGCTAGTAATATAAGATTATATATTATTATAGATATATATATATATATTATATATATTATTATTATATATATATATATATATATATATATATATTATATATATATATATTATATATATATATATAGATATCTCCGCAATGCCTTTGCCCGCGCTAAATGATGAATCCTGCCCTACGCCTTAATCATAATATAATTGAGGTATATATATACATATATATAGTATATATAGTATAATAGTATATATATAATATATATATAGTATATATATATATATTATATATTTTATATATATATGACTATCATATATATATATATATTATATATATATATATATATATACGATATCTATATTATTAAATATATATATATATATATATTATTATATATATTATAAATATATATAGTATATATATATGATATTAATATATATTATATATATATATTATATATTATATCTATATAGTATATATACGGTATATATATATATGTATTAATTTATATATATATATATTATATTATATATATATATTATATATTACTATATATAGTATAATATATATATATATATAGTATATATATACGGTATTATATATATATATATATATATATTATATATATAATATAGTATATATATATATAATATATATATAATATATATATATATATATATATATATATATATTATATATATATATATATCTATATAGATCTATATACGGTATTTATATATAATAGTATGATATATATATATATATATAGTATATATATGATATATAATATATTATATATATATATTATTATAATATATATATATATATAATATATATATATATATGTATATATATATATTAATATATATTATATATATATATAATATATATATATATCATTTATATTATATTATATATATAATATATATATAGTATATATATATATATATATATCTTATAGTATATATATATATATAGTATATAACATATTATAATATATATATATATATAGTTATAGAAATTATTGTCCGTATGTCACATCAGGATTGATAAGACGCAAGTTTCACAAAGCAATTAATTTATTTCAAGGTTCTTAAAAAAGATTTAAAGTACATAAGAATACAGTATAACACATTTAAAAAATGGGTTTTTTACAATAAATACAAATATTTTGATTTATTTGTAGCTTTCAACGCCATGTTTGTATTGGCTAGATAGGCCCATTGATTTTGTATTTTTTTTAAGATGTTATTTTACATTGATACAACACTTACAACAGCTAATTTAGCATTTTAGCTTCAAATGAATAGGGATTTTTCCAGAAGAATGGGATATGGTAGCATAGGTTTTAACACTAGGTTGTTATATTCTGCATTTTGTTTTCTAGAATAAGTCGTTCTCCTCAAAAATGAAATTAAATTTTGAGGCGTCAAAATTTTTATGTCGTATTCTTTGTATTTCGCACCTGCGCTGAATTCAAAAATCAGCATAAAATATCGATTAGCGTCTTGCTTGGAATAAACAGTAACAGTAGATTTTTAGAGTTTTATGCATTGTAGTATGGGGGAAATTTTATATTTTGGGAGTTATCACACCTCTCAACTGACGTAACAGAACGTTCCCCAGATGTTTGTAGGTTATAAAAAAAATAACTGTTAATGTGTGGAAGTTTCATATTGTTGTTTTTTGTTTTTTAATCAGAATTTTTGACATTCTGTCATTATCAATAATTCAGAAAACAAGAATTACAAAATGCAGAAAAAAAACAAAAAAAAAAAAAATTTGTGCAAATTTAGTGAATAATTTTTGTTACATATGTGGTGAAATAACATTTTCGTCACAGAAACGCAATTTGACGCCTCTTGTGAAAATTGTGCTTTCAGCATATTTCTTTTGGTATGAAGGTAGGGGACCAGGATAAGTCATTGGCTCCACGTATACGTTGCAATTCTTGTTCAGTTATACTACGAGAAGAGCTAAAAAATAAAAAACGATGTATGACTTTTGCTGTGGCCTTATGGTTTGGGGCAGGAGGCCTACAACATACAGTGAACTGCTATTGTCTGCTATGACTCACCTTAAGGCAGGATTGTGGAAGGAAGAAAGAGGAACGTTGAATACCAGATCTTCATCTGCTGTTCGACCTTATTCGGCATTAGATATCTAACGCATTTCTACTCACTTTAGCATAATGACGCTTGAAGTAGAAAATGAAGACAGTGTGGAAGAAGAAAACCCAACAAGCCTTCCGATCCCATTTGCCCGATTTTGAGGTAAACGATGATACAACGCAACCGACTGAGTCAATCGGAATTGATTGATCTCATTCGAGACCTGACTTGTCAAAAGAGAAGGTAGAACTTCCTAAGGTCAGAGACTACAGCCAATGGAACTATTCTCCACGTGCATGTGAGGGGTGACTTTACGTACTCTGCCTTCATTATGCTTTTTGAGAGGAAAAACATTCTGGTTGTGTTGTTTGCGGCGACGTTAATGGCTTGATGAAGTGTTTGAATTTGAACATGATCCAACTGAATGGTGGCTATTCATAGACTCCCTTCAAGTTTTAGTTTGAAATCTTGTATTACTGGCACAACGCAACGCGTCTTCGCTTCTATTTCCGGTTGGTCATGCAGTCGACATGAAGGAACTTAATGCAAACCTTGACAGGCCCTCCTCGCTCATCAAATATATTGGAACACAGGTGGAAAATCTGTGGCGATACTCAAAGTCATCGCTGCATCTCGTTAGGATTGGCAACAGGGGTACAGCTAATACTTCTGCTTGTTATGTCTGTGGTCAGTAAGGGGATCGGGAAAGGCACATTAGCATTGCAAGCAGACTGGCCTGCAAGAAATCTTGACTGTAGCGAATGTCGTTGCCCAGTCTTGTGGGACTAAAATGTATGTTTCTTCTTGCCACCCCTTCATATAAGCTGGGTCTCATGAAATATTTGTCAAAGGTATGAAACAGGAAGGAGAGGCCTTTAAGTCTTAAGAGACAAATTTCCTAGATTTAGAGATGCAAAGGTTATGGAACGTATTTTTGTTGGGCCACAAATTCGACAACGTGTAAAGGATCCTGTGTTTGACCGAGTTTTGGAGGGGAAGGAAAAGGAAGCTTGGGAAGCCTTAAAGGGAGTTATACATTGATTCTTAGGAAACAAAAGAGATGATAACTACTCTCAGTTGCTGATAGTACTTTCTGGAGAAAATACCATCACTCGGATACAACATTGTCCTCTTTAAAAATCCATTTTCTCGCAGTCCCACCTACACTTTTTTCCCCCCAAGTTGTGGAGCTGTCAGGTGATGACAGCGTCAGAAGATTCCATCAGGAATATTTTTGTAATAGGACAAAGATATCAGGGCCCTTGAATGAAGCTATAATGCGGCTATTGCTTGCTGATTGAGCTGCTGGTCTTGTGTGAAGGGATGGCTCCGGAGATTCATACAAGAGGCAAGCCAAAAGTGAGTTCTCAATCTCAGTCTCATGAAGCCACCACATGATACTCTTCCCACCGAATCACCTGCCAGGTATTCATCCATCAATTTAGAACTTTTAGAATGTAACTGTCATTAACAATATTTAAAATGCACTTTCAATGTTGTTGACATATGTAATTAAAATGTATCGTTTTCTCTTAATCCTTTAAAATAACATATTTCCACCTATTGGATATCACAGAAACTAGAGCTAATAAAGATTTTTCTTTGCCATATTCGTTTTTCTCATCCCAAAATTAGTAAGAGTACACTAATGAAGTTAATGAAACATTCCAAATATATATATAAATATTTTTTTTTGAAGCTCAGTGTTAATAGTATAAGTTGCTTGAAGATTTTCTTACTCTTGGCAATAGCTTTGGAATTCCTCATTTAATTTTCTTCTTTGTGAAACCTTTGCTTTTGCAGAGTAAATAAATGTTCCTGTGTCTTCTTCAATATAGCTTCCTTGTGTTGTATGAAGTTCAATCTTGTAATTTACCTTATTTTCTCGAGGTTAGGCAAAGTCAGCTGTAGCTTCAATATCTTCAATATCTTCTTCGGAAGTTCAATCCTGCTTCTTCGCCTTATTTTCTTTAACTTAGGCAAAGTCACTTTTTGTCGCTTCAGTAGTTTATTTGAGATTCTGCAATAGCTTATATTTGCTAACAGTATCTCCTATTTTTCTATTTTTACTCCAAATAGTTTTTGCTTTTCTTTAGCATTTTCTTTTGTCTCTATTTGCAAGGCCCTGAAGTGGGTTGCTCCGCCTGCCAAATCTGATTTTGGTTTAGCAGGCTTTTCGTTGCTGCGAATCAGATGTTACTCTTCTTAATTTCTATTTTGGATCAGTCGGAGGTAAAATGTAATGTTCAGAGTTGCTGTATTTGTACAGTTTTTTTTTTTTTCTTTTTTTTTTTATATTTTTATTAAAATATAACACCCACACACAGCACACACATATATAGATATAGTATATATGATATATATATTATATATGAGTATATATATATGAAGTATATAGTATAATATATTATAGTATATATTTATAGTATATATATATATATATACGTATATATATATATTATTCAGTAAAGTTTAATATTCATAAACTAAGAAAATATTTTTAGGTTTTCTAATGAATACTTTTCTAATGTTTCAAGTAATAATAATCTGCTTTGGATAACTAATATATATATATATATATATATATATTATATAATATATATATATATATCTAATTATATATATATATATATTATATATATATATGTTATATATATATATATATCT